>JAVDOI010000005.1:15287183-15519683 GCA_032191485.1 Leptoclinus maculatus
GATGCACAGACCTTTATGAGTCAGCTGGACGAAATGTGATGTATAGAGAAGAGACTGATAACATCACATAAGGCATTTACATTTTATTACATGTTCAGAGTGTGAGTCTTTTCAGCTCTAGTCTCTTACTATCCATCTACTATATTCTCTAACTGCTTTATAATAACATGGATGTGTGGGCAGTGGGGATGGGTATCGTTAGGATTTCATCAATACTATGCCATGTAGCGCGCTGGACTTCTGTGTGTCTGTGTTTGTGTAGTTGGAGGAGCGCAGCCCCGACACAGAAAGCAGTGGAGATGCTGCAGTGTGAAAATAAATTGCACCAAAACTTTTCACCATCTTTATCGCATTGACCATGAAGAGAGTACCTCCTATTTTCTGCCTTTGACTCGAGATAAAACTCAGCAGTGATATAAAAAGTAGAGATGTCAGAAGTGGAGGCTGTGCATTGAATTACAACACACAACACTGTGTGATACACCTTTATACCATGGAGGAATCTGCTCTTTTTATACTGCACGTTTGTTCAAATGAGTAGCTATGGTAGGCAGGGATTGGTAGTTACTGAGCCAGAAGATAATCATACGATAAAATGTTTGAATAATTACCTTTTTCAACAAGTTTACTTTGTATTGTTGCAGGAATGAATATATCTTGTGTTGTTATCCAAAACATATCGTATCATGTTCAAGTGGGAGGAAAATATAATTACACAATGCAAATATTTCTAGCTTAGTCATAAAGTGGACATTAGGCTGCATGTGCCAAGATTTATTGAACTCAGCAAAGCATGAATATCACATAATTAAAGTTTCATAAAGTTTCAAGCTTGACTTTGTTTGAGGACTAATATGCACATTTTGTTTTGTTTTTGCGTACCCTTTCTGTTAGTGTAGATCGCACTCAATGATTGAAATGGTTGATTGATATGAATGAAATGGTATTGAATATTGATATTTTTCTAGGTATTGTATCGAAGTTATGAATTCCAGTATGGTTACAACACTACTGTATATAAAACTTTTCCCCCAGCACCCTTGTGCCTCTGCTCCCGGGCATCTCGGAGTATTCTCTGATGATGAATAGAGCTCCATAGATCTGAAAGCAGGCATGATTTAATAGGCACCAAATACATAGTGGCTATAAACCACTGTCCCTATGCTGCCACATAACCAAGATGCATCGTAGCCAAACTGAAGATGAAGCATTTGTCTTCTGTGGCTGTATTGAATGGCAATGTGTGCCTGACTGAATATAAGAGTGTACCTAGCTTGGCTGCACATATGGCATGATTTGTTGCAGACTTTAAAGAAACACATTATACCTCATAGCTCTATTGTCTTCTGTTTGCTGGTGGTGCAACGATGTGTGTAGAGTGGTAGTGGCACAGCCAAAGTTGTGTCTATGCAAGTCAGCTAATGCAGTGCAGTTTTCTTTTTACCTACCTTGGCGGCAAATTGTTTCCAACAGATTATGATATACTTTAAATTGCAAAACCAACTGCAAAGTTTTTGTATTTTTTAGCGAAGGCACACAAACCGACATTGGCCTTTCATGTCTTCTTTCCCTTTGATATCTATCTTTCATCCAGTATAGATTTGGGGCATTTTTCTCTATTTTCTGTCAATTTATAGAGTAAACAATTATATAATTTAGCAACACCTGCGCCCCATCTGCTGTCTGTAATTTGAGGAAAGTTCTGCGAGTAATTACTCATGGGTCAACTGGTTTAACTGTGTGAACACTCTTCGTCAGCTTATAGAGTAGAAGCCGGAAAGCAGGAGACAGAGAGATTGTGAATGAATGAGAGCGTAAAGACTCCCACTAAGCTTAATTAAACAACATAAGGAGTTGTGTTCTTTTCCCCCACTGCACTGAGGCAACGTTGTTCAGTGCCAAAACGTGTTACATTAAATTTGCTGAGTAAATGCACTCAATACAAGCACTTAAAGGCAGAAAGAATACATTACCAAGACAAAGCGTCTACAGCCATGCCAGCGGCTTTGTGAGGCTGTACTGAGGCACAGCAGTGCTTTGAGCTAAATGCTGACATCAGCACAACAAACATAATTAATGTTACAATATGAACATGCTGATGTTTAGCAGGTTTACCATCTCAGTTTGCTGCTAAAGACACGGTATAGCTGAATATCATTAGTTTTGCAGGTATTTGGTCATATACCAAAGTACTGGGCAAACTGGAATCTTGATCTGCTGCTGGCGAACAGGTACACTCTATTGATATCGTCACATACAACCGCACACAGCACGGCGTGGTGGAATTTGACCTCTGCATTTAACCCATCCCGAGCATTAGGGGGCATTATATGATCGAGGGCCTGAGCAGCGACAGCATAAATCCTCCCACGTACTAAGGGCAGAGAGAGAATCTCCTTTAAAAGGAGATGGCAGCAAAATGACAGGCTAACAATGCAGGTGTGTCACTGTGCTATTGGATAGATGTGACCAGCTGATGAGAACAGCTCATATTCATATAGATTGACCGCCGCAGACAATGACAGCAGGAAATTGTTAGTGAGCATGTGTGAGAGAAGTGAATCTCTGGATGTATGAGAAATATAGTATAGTACAGGCCTAAGCATGCTAAAGTATTGTCATCCTGACTGAACTTTCTCTAGAGCTTCATATCTTTTGCAAACTGCATGGCATCACCAAAGTCCGTATGATGACCATGAACGTCTGTACAACATTTCATGTCAATACACCCAGTTGTTATTGAGATTTTCATTCCGTACCAAAATAGGTTGACCGTCAGACCAGAATCGAACAATGATAGAAACAAAAATCTCTGTAAAAAAGATTGTATTTGCACGGTCGAGCCAACAGAGGCAGCACTGTTTGATTCAGTAAGAGTAAAGTTGAATGAGCAGCAGTAAATTCTCCAAAGCTCAGAGAGCCAAAGCATTCCGGAAATGAAGAAGAAGTAGTCGGATATCAAAGTTGACACCAATAAATGTGTCTCTGCATGCTGGCAAAGTGAAGGTGCCACTATGGGTGTTCAGGGAACAGTGAAGCGTGCTCCTCTTGATGAGCGGCTGCCTTCCATAACAGGAAAACGGCCTCGTCAGTGATGTTGTTCCACAGAGGGAAGTAGACGCAGACATGGCAATAGACCACGCTGCTGTTGGGTAATCGTTGCTTTCGTGCGAGCAAAGACATTTTTCGATTTTCACACTTTATAATGCCACTCGGCGAATCAGAAAATGACATGGGCTGTTTCTTATGACAAGGTATGTAACCATTAGAGGCTGTGTCGTGAAGTAAACAGCATGAGAACATGTTTTTTCCATTGTCTGCTACAATGAGGTGAGAGGATTTTATTCTCGGGTCAAAATGTCAAACTTTTGCATGCTAAGTGGCGCACACATCTTCAAGTCCCATTTGTGTGCACTTGTTTCAAAATCATCTCACAATCAGGGGCGATTCTTTTGTCTCCTTCAGATAGAACCGATGCTCCACATTTAGCGTTGCTGCTCCTTCTTTTCGGACTACTTTGCTCCCCCTGCAAAGGTTTTGGCATTTATGCTCCTTTTGAAGTGTAACTTCTTCCAAGCCCATGTAAGTAAAGGTTATGGGGCGTTATAGGAAAAGAGGCAAAGACTTGACTTTGTGAAAAATATATCTATTTAGCAAAACCCTTTATGGTCTAGTAATTATAGACCAGACATACAGATATTTGAAATCAATGTCCGTGAACTACAAAATGAACTTTAACTAAGTTGAATCTTTATTTCCTTCCATGTTATAACCTATAGCTATATAGCTATATAACACATATGTGGTATTCACTTTACCAAAGGCCCAGATTGCTGATTGTTTTTCATCATTGTGTGTCTGATGTATGGTAGACTGATTTCCTTTGAGCCCGGTGCTTTGTTCACCTCAGACAAGAAGCCGACGTGGTGTCTGCGTATGGCATTCAGCAGATAGCTTTCCCTCAAAGAAAACCTTGAGGAACTGTATGTTGGATAGCCACAGACGCCTGGCATTATAGGGCTTAGTTAGTGTATGTTTCTCTACAAAAGAACAGAAAAACAAAGATATCAGCCAAGCATATTCAGTCTCAAGGAAATAAACCCTGAAGCAAATCTCCACAATGGCTTAGGATGGCATTATCAGAAGCAAATTAACAACTTAAACATTCAACAATATATGTCCGCTTCTATCACTTACTCTTATCAGCAGCAATGGTAAAATATGAAATATTAGAAGGGAACGAAAAACATTTCTTAAACTACACACACTCTAAACAGATGTCATTGTTAGCCAAGAACAGATAATAACCCATACAATTACTAATGGAAAGGTTTAGCATTTACAAAACGCTTCACGCACACGAAGCTCCACACAAACTGCATCTTCTACTGCAGAAACTAAGCAACTAAAAGTCCAGCTCGTTTTCTCACTGGGCACCTGCTCGTTACCTATTTCACAGATCTACTTCAGTGCACCAAAATCCCGGGAAATTCTCCAATCTGATTGGTTGTCGCTGATATTGTGTCCGTCTGACTAAAAGACTGAAGTTTAAATTCACACATGCATTTTGAGTTGGATGCAAGGACAGACTGCCCCATGACATTTGAACTGTCATACAAGCCTTACTGTGTTTATATTCCATTACACTTTCAGCAGTGTATTGCAGGAATTGTACTGTCATCATTAAAAAATGCATCAGCTTGTCATTTTGAATTTGCACAGTTAAACGTTCGGTGGTAAAGGGAAAGGTTATGATTTTTCAACCTGAACCCTGCTTTCCCATGTTTTTGCAGCCGGCAGCTCTGAAATGGACTGCAATGTAATCCTTGTCAATGTACGTCCACTTAAAACGCGTTTTTTTTTTTTTTTTTTTACCACTGACTGGCTCAAATTGTTATAAGTGTCACAATAACATAAATTTTGTAGTCAATACCAATGCCAGTGAAATTCCACAATTCTTGATACCCAATTCGATACCATGGTACTTTATCATACACTCCTTTTTTACCTCTTTCTTGCTATTTTTTTGTGAATGTGTTATTAATCCCTGATGATCCACCTCAAGTTGCTCTCCAGTAAAAATCTGTATTTTGGCAAAGGTAAATTAAACATTATCATGATGTGATCAAATGTAATGTAAAATAATTTTTTTTTTAATAGAGCTTGAACGCATCATAATGTAACTCAATGCAAACTCAATGCAGCCTCCATACATTAGCTGTTAGCTCCCTTATTTGGCCAAACAGGACTGTGTTGCCCACCAGCTGAAAACGGCTAACGTTATTAGCTCCCGTCCTACCGATTTCAACACAGTGTAGCATAATCAGGAACACTTTCTATTGTCCCTGGGGCCATTAGTCCGCCTTTAGTCTCGAGTCCTGATCCCCGGTACCTGCTGTATAAAAACTAGTACTGTCACGTTTTCAGAATTTTGGCGTATGGGTTCTTGCGACATCCCTAGTGGATGTACATTGATGGTGCAGAGTTGCCCAGAAGAATTACATGAGGAAAATAGGGTCCAGGTTGAAAAACTACGTTCCCTTGAAGTCCACCATGAGATGGGTAAATCGTGACAGTTTTGTCACTTAATGTGTGATATATTTAGCTGTTTCTAAGTAGTCTCTGTGGGGTTCATCCTGTCTGAGCCATCTGGCTAGAGTAGTCGAAGTGTTACGAGGTTCCCTGCTCTGCAGATGTCTGTTACCTGATTTGTGCTGCACTAATGAGAGGGCTACCCAAATTAGCAGCCTCTCTGGGTCCTTCCAAAGCTGGATAACGAACGCACCAAGGACCTGCAAGACATATGGAATGAGCTAAAACGAGATACGCCACAGAATCTCTGTGATGTGCTCTGTTCCACATGGTTTATATCACATGGATAACGATGGAAGTTTATGCTAATGAGTTTACGGTTTTAAACTTTGAGCACGATGATTAAACGCTTCTCTGGTATCGCATACAGTAAGTCTATTTGTTCTTCAGTGGGAAATTCAATTGTGGATAGTTGAGCATTACGGAGCCCTTGCGTAATGTTGGATGAATTTGTTTATTTGTTTACAGTAACAGCACAGATGCAAAACTGAGTTCCTGATTGAATTGTAGGTCCACATAAACAAGCAGCCAATCACACGTCGGCTTTTTCCTCTGCTGGTGACTACAGCGGTGTGTCATTGCTTTGTTTCAGATTGTTATTGTTGTTTTTGTTGTGATGGATACCTCGGGGGCTGCATATGATATCCCTCCTGGGACACGGTCGTTAAATGTCGTCATCAGAAGCAGCTGTGGAGCTGAAAGCTTGTTGGGGTTTCTGAAAGCAAACGCAACAGTCAAATTAGTCTTCTCTATTTCCTTCAGCCATTACTAAAGCAATAAATGAATTCAAATCAGTAATTTAATTTCATAGATCCAAAC
The DNA here is from genome assembly GCA_032191485.1 of Leptoclinus maculatus. NCBI lineage: Eukaryota > Metazoa > Chordata > Actinopteri > Perciformes > Stichaeidae > Leptoclinus > Leptoclinus maculatus. The sequence continues at coordinate 15,293,595 of JAVDOI010000005.1, forward strand.
GAAAGACGTCATGCAACTGCGCCAAATTTCCCTCTGAGGAATTAATAATTAATGCAAACAACGGGCCATTTGAAGAATGGAAACCCCTGTCGACAATTACCCAACTTACTGAATCAAGTCTCTCTTTAGTTACTGTTAAAGGCTCAACGGATACTCCTCGTCCATAGGGCCAATCCCACATCTGCATTACTGCCCCACTGTGATCAGCTGTTCTAAATGTCACTTTTTATTTCCATGCTGAATCTTCCACATCCTGCTTATAGTCAGTCAGATCCACAACCTAACGCGGATGAAAATGTAATCTTGTTGGGGGGGGGGCTTTACTTTGTATTGGCTCTTATCTCGGGGAGAAGGTGACATTCTCAAATGTTGAATGGTAAGAGATATGAAGACAGGGACGCAGGCACACGTGGGGAGCGAATAGCTCCGTAGAGGTCGGCTGGGAGGTGAAGATGTGCACGTCAACTCTTTACAAAGGCGATGTGATGATGTGTAGCGATGATGTGCGTTATTGAGGTCAGCTGCGGTTGCTTCATAGAGGTCATGCAGCGCTCTGGTTACAGACGATATATCAAAGCGGAGTGAGAGGTAATAGTGATTTTTTCCTGAACAACACGGATCAATTGTGGCTAGTGATTGTGTTAGGGCTGCTTGGGCACATAGACTTACGGATGGATTCTAGCTAAAGGGATAGCTTGTGTGGTACGGTGAGTGAATGTATCTCTCAAGGGTGCAACCCTCTGGGGAGCTGATGTATACACACAGAGCGTAGTAAAGGAGACAGTGTGTGTGTGTGTGTGTGTGTGTGTGTGTGTGTGTGTGTGTGTTATGTGTGGTTCTGTCATCTTGGAAACAGAAGGTGGGCTAGTTAGCGAATCAGCCATGAAGCCAATTCCCCAGCCGAGAAGAGAGCGACAACAACAACTAGCCACCCAACCAAACATGCATTCAGAAAGCTGCCAGGCAGGTGATTTGCCATCTGTCAAGCACCTTCAGTCAGTCACTCAGCCAAGTGGTGTTCTTCCTCTTTCTTTCCGTGGATAATGAAATAAACATTTCTCTCTGTCCGTCTTGGGCTAGATACATTAAACATCTCATATGAGGAGCCAGTGTTGTGCTCGGTTCCTCAGCCCTGTCCATGTCCACGCATGCTAAAACCCTCTTTCCTATTCTCCCAGTGCCACACGTACTGTAAAGGTGCTGCAGCTTATGACGCTTCTGTTCTAGTTCGCATCGCTTTTGATGTTCGAGCATGACCGGGGCCACGGCCAAGAGACTGAACAAATACATTTGTGACCGGTTTGAGTCTTGAGACACGGCGGCACATAACAGCCAGATGGACCCAGGAAAGATGCTCATTAGCCAAAAGTAGAAAGCTCAGGCTATTCAGCGTGAAGCAAATAAGACAGATAATTATTGCAGATGCACTTGTTGAAATATAGAAATTGCCAGGCTGAGGCTTATCTGTGATCTGAAACTCAAGCAGCATGCATTTGTGCTTTCACTTGATCCATGTAAATGTGATTTGCTGTGTTTTAATATAATCACCCGAGGCTAAAAGCAATGAAATTATGAAAGAATCAGTCAGAAACAACATTAGTATACGTGTGGGAGATGTCTGCTGGCACAGAATATTCACAAAAGGGCCCAAGAGCAAGTGATATGAATAAGTTATGACCCTGCCAAAACTAGTGTACTGTACATGGATGTGCTAATGGGCTATACGTCAGAGAGGCCCACTGAGAGATGCGGTTGTTATTTGAAGTGGTGAGAGACGGCTAAATGCCTGATAGCTTTACACCAGAAGAGATGAAAGTGGAGCGGAGTGCAAAATGTCTGTTCAGTAACAAGCAGAGAAAAAGAGAGCGGGGTGAATGTGAGCTGGCAGAAGGGAGCTGTAGTGTAATGTGATCACTCAACTTCTCCTGCCTGAGAAGTTACAGTCTCTGACTCTCTTCTTTGCTCTTATCTACTTGTATTTTACATCATCTTTTCTTACCCGTAGCTTACTCTCACTACTTTATCTTTAATTTTCTTGCTAACTTTTAAAAGAGTCAGTGAAGTACTTTCTATTTAGGATTCAGAGTATAGCTCTTACATGTTTTTTTCTTTGAAGCTTTTCTATCTCTGGGTGACAACTCAAAATGCTCTAGAGGAGGAATAAAGAGCTTTTCATACTAAGTAGTATACGGCCACTCATAGGGCGAGCAAGACTCTCTCTGGTGTGTTTATGAGAAGACCTTGAGAGGGTCCTTGAGAGGGTCCTTGAGAGGGTCCTTGGTCTGTCAAGGGAACCTCAGAGCAACAGGAGGCATGAATGCTAAAGACCCCCACCTGCTCCAGCTTGTGCCTTTGCAATAAGATGATTGTGCCCTGTGTGCCGGATAACCTAATCTCAATATTTGAGACCTTAAAGGAGTAGTTTGATATTTTGTCAGTTAAGATAAGAAGTTACAGCTAGCCAATTTAGCTTAGCATAAAGACAGGACGCATTGAATGTGTGGCTCAAGGGGCCGGTGCTTAAATCTTACCAACCACATGAGACAATCTGTGATTGTTGTAACTCCTTTTGTTCATATTTTTGATATGCTTTTAACATTTATGTGTTGGGTATGTATGCGTAATATTTTCAGTATGCTGTATCTTTGAGGGCACACATTCAGAAGTAGAAATGCACCAGTTGTGATTTGTTTATTTATTCCAACTTTTTTGCCAGGGAAACGAAGAAACCTCCCTTATAAACCCCCCCAAAACTGAACTGTTTTAAAGTCATTGAGCTTTTCATTACACTGTCTTTGAATGAGCACAAATTCAATCATACAAATGTATGAAACCGTTTTTTATAATCTTCCTTTAATTTCAATCTTTTTGGGAAAAATAACTGCATCAAAATCCTTTTCTGCTGCTACACAACTACCGACTGAATGAGAAGGTTTTTTCAGTACAGTACTAGAGTAACACTCTTCTCGTCCAACATGAAATAAATGTAAGTGTAAAAGTGATTTGAAACATAAATATTCCAATCTTTCATCTCTAATGTTTTTCATACAGAACACAATGTTCTTGAAGTGGATCTTTCTACGAGGCAGTGTAATACTCCCACTATCACATTATTTTTCACTTTTATCCGTTACCAAACCACACGTTCGCACAGCACCTGTTTTCCTCTAGCCTGATGCACGAGTCATATCCAGCCAGTGGCTTTTTCGCCGTACAACCAGGTACAGTAGTAGTATACGGCTAATGTTGTTTGAGTCCGACTGTAAGCAACCAACACATCATTTAGCCAACACGAAATCGCCACCGCCATCGGCGAATGCAATCTAGTTTGCCGATGGGCCGATGACAGTCAACAAGGCAAATATTCAGTCGATGAATCGCTGCATTCCTATTCAGAATGTCTTTTGCGAGTTGCTTTCCAACTCCAAAAAGTAGCACTGCAGACACTAGTCCAGCTCAAAAGGACAAGAACACAGCAGGTACGTACAGTATATACTCTGTGCTGGCAGATTGGAGTGAAACAGTGGAGAGGACAAAGAGCCCCACCTCCCCATTCCACTCCACCACCACCACCACCACCATCTGGCTGAGACAGGGTCGCGGCAACCACGTCCACTGGAACAGACAGAGTGCATGTTGGGAGGGAAAACAAGGATGCAGGAACGGTGGGAGGCAGAGTGGATGATGCTGTACTCTGAGGCTCCGAGGAATCGGGGGCGAGAGCAGATATCGTAGTGCTTTGTGGAAAAGCAAAGGGCAGGAACACTTGATACAGAGCCATCACCGCACAATGAGCGCGTGTGGTTAGAATTACATTAAACCCGCTGACTCCCAAGATGTTATCACGCATGGAATCTAGTATAGAGTATCCTCCAAGAGTGGATGATGCTCAGTTTGGCAGTAGATAAACGTTACATATTTTCCCACCTTTCTGCCTCAGGAGAAAAATATGTGATCTAAAGTGGGTGGAAGAAAACATGTGGACTTCTATCCAACCGATCCATTTATTTTATGTATGATCTGTTCATGACAGCGGGCATAACGCATACCATCAGCTATTGTGTGACTTTGTGGCGTGGTCTTATTCATGTTCTTCACATGCCCCAAAAATAACAAAAACAACTTTCCCACCAGAGCATGTAGGTGAGTGAAGCTGAAAAGAATAACACTGAGCACAGGTAATCTCTGTTTATTCGCAGATTCTGAAGAGGAGCATATTTTTTATTGGAGTACGCCATTTAATCAAATTGTCAGAGGTGTAATGGGGAATAAATTGGAGTTGCCATGATAGCCGTGAACTTTCAAACACAGCACACATTGCTCTCTATTCTATTACATCTTGGTCACACCCAAGCACATTTTTAAACGGCAATATTTTTTTTTTTTTCACAATAATAATGACTCATAATTGAAACACAGAGCTGAAAACACCTTTTGCCTAATTTGCCTCGTGTATCACCACCTTTCACCTGCATTGGCTGCTAATAGAACATAAACATATATGTTGACATTTCAACATTAACGGATACATTGGGAACACTGAAAATATTTATTATGTGAATTGCAAAAACAGATCTTGCACAGTTATTTCAATAAATAAACAGGTTTTGTTACTTTAAGTGTTGTTGTCTCTGTAGAAACATCTTGCATAACAAGCAAAAACATTCATATTTATCCATCTTTATTGATGTTATTGGGCAGTGCCATATGTTGCCCTTAGGGTAATGCATTGGTACATTCTGAAATGTGCATGCTTTTAAGTGTTGCCAGAGTACCACATTAATCGTGAGGGAAACCTAACTTCAGAAATTTCAGTCCTGGTTTTCACAGCACAGAGACGTCTTTCCTCCAGGGGATTAATTATTCGCTGAGATGTAAGACAATCCCACGGGACACTTCTTGATCGCAGTGCTGTTTTTCTGAAAATTAGTAATCAGTATGCTCTTATTTCAAAGTATATTTTAAAAAGAATGAATACATGTTTTTGTGATTGGTGTGAGATGAAACGTACTAAAACAAGTGGTATATGTTGCAGGGCAACTCTGCAAAGGTGTGTTTATTGTTATTTGCCCACAAAAGCTCTGTTATGGACCATTATTGTCTGTCATCTTGTACACATTGTATGCTATTTTTTAGCCTTACAATTTACAAATAGAGTCACAACTGTACACCAATTGTAATCTGCAACATGTTTTCTTTACCTTCCAAAGGTCATACTGGGATCATAACATTTTCTCCTTAACTTAAAAAAAAAGGATTAGAGTTGGTGTGCAGGTATCTTGGCAAATTAAATGTAAGTCAGTCTAATAGCTCTTTAACTACAGTGTTCATTGTTATGCAGATGAAGAATGGATGAACTGAACTTCGTGAAGTAGTGATGGGAGTAACATATAATTGGTAATGTGCTCTTTGACTGCCTTCATTTTCTCCGCTGTGAGATCAGCAGAAACAAAATATCTTTGAACTTTAATTTTCCCGTTTGACTCACTTTTATTCCCATCACTTAGCGGCCCCCGCGGTCTTCCACTGTGCTCTTTGTTATGCCAGTGTGGCTTGGAAACTGTCGATGGAAGTGCTTTGCGTTGGCTGGCGTCACAACGTGTGCTACACCATTCCGTGGGTGTGTGAAAGATTAATATGTTTGCTTGAGATTAGAGGATGTCTCTCTGTCAGTGTACTTGAGACACTAAGAAGCTGGTGGCTGAACTGGGCAGTAAAACAGTGTGAGGTTTGACTCTGTACCAAACCTGAATAGATGTATCATCAGTTTAGAGCAGAGCGCAAGCATGAGTAATATGAAAGTAATAGTCTACAGTTTCAGTTTGCTTTATTTCCAGAATGCTAGACCATGGAAGAAAAAGATCAGATACAATTGTCTAAAGAGGATTAGGATTAAAGATGCAATGTAATCTATATATATCTATATATAATATACAATACATTAAAATGCCTTGTTGTCCCATCCTCTGATGTGATATTCTGTTTCACAATTTTCTTGTGTAAATCCCAGCATGGAAGCAGCCGATGTTTTAGGGAAATGGTAATACTCTAACTCTATTCTTCATATTGCTTCTTATCCTACTGCTCCTGTGCGTCTGGGAAATGTCAGCCGAGTTTCAGTGCTGTTCGCTCATAGTTCACTGCACCAGCTCAGTTGTGTGGAAACTCTCATTTTAATTCATCGGCTGATGAGACCAAACTCAACACTGATTGGCTCTTAATTTGGGAACCGCACTTCTGTTTTTTTTCTGCCTGGTTGAACACGTTTTCATCGTTAGCTTTGATGGAAAACTTTTTATTTTGCAATGCAACCTTTGTTTTTAAACCAATTAAACACTCATTCTACTACCCTACCACCACGCCACACACTTTAAAGTTTCTTTAAGGATTTATCAGTTACTTTTTGAAATCTACAGAAACAACTCTTCACGTCGGCATTTATTAGATCCACTGCACAACATTCATAAAAATGAAGAACACCAGGAGGCAAAACCAGGAGTCCAGTTTTTATTCAAACTAAAACATGACTGATGTGTTCACTTCCTGCCAAATGAATCGGAGCACACAAGGCGAAATTGTCTAAATTACTTATGATCGGATGCCGACAAGGAGTACTCATTTAATGTCTGCATTGACCACCTGTGCGTCACAGCCTTTGACATGTTGAGAGCCGTTGAGAAGCAATCAAAACGCTCCCAATCTCAGATCTTGCACCTTTAATAAGTTCTGTATCTGAAGTCTTGTGAATAATCTCCAACAAACTCCTGAGATTCACCAAGGTAGAGATGAGCATTTTATTTTTCTCATTAATTATTCAGTGTCAATTTTTGAGGAGTAATTCCCCTCTCGTCACGCATCAGTGGCCACTCAACACCCATGTCTGAAAAATCCCAACATCGTCCCCGTATTATTCCCTTCTTAAATGAGCCATTTTATAATACACTCTTATCTCATTCAACAGATCATTTGTAATGAGCCTAATCATTTCTTTGTTTGTGTTTACTTGAAGTGCTTTCTCTTGTGTGTGTGTATGTGTGCAGTGTGTAGCCTGAGAAGTACTTACTTCTATTATGGAGTAACGAGGTGCAAAACTTGCCTTATTGAATTCCCTTGAATGAGATCGGAGATCCAGAGAAGGAGGACAAGAGGTCACTGGCATTAGTAGCTTATTCCTGGTAGGGCTGAAGGGTATGGGGAGAAAACAAATCTTATTGTGATTTCATTTTATTTTTTGACCAATATTGCGATTGTTATTCTGAATTATTCATGAGCAGTAAAACCTTCTGTGGTGTGACACTATACAAGTAGGTAATGACCTAGTAATGAGATGAATTGATGCATGACTTGATATGAATAAAACAATTTTTTATTTAGCTTTTGAATTCAATCACAGTAGAATATTGATAACCTCAAGCCTGGTACCATGCAAGGTGACGCCATCAGAACTATCTAACCATTCATACCAAAACATTCACCAAATGCAGCATTCAGGAGCAATTTGGGGTGTTTTTTTTATTTATTTTTTTGTCATTTTTTATTTTTGGACAGTAGCTTAGGTTGCAAGGTATACATTCACACCAGCGGATATAGTGTCCACAGTTTTCAAAATTAGGTAACTTTGTACAATTTGGGAGAGTGTACACATAAACAAAGAAACATCAGACGGGGGGGGACTTGAGAGAGAATGGGATGGAGGTCATTGAGGCTTGCTAAGCTAAATCAACGTTACAGGGTCATCCATTCATTATTCCACAAAATCTGTTCGGAATGGTTTTACGTATCTCACCCACTTGTCCCAGAATTGAATAAACCTGTTTCTCTGAAGGCGAAGGGAAAAAGTGTGTGTGTGGGGGGGGGGCTCAGGAAGCAACCAGCGCCTTGTGAGTGCTTTTTTACAAGCTGTTGCCAACCAGGTATTCATCTGGACGCTCTGCTTGAAAATCTAATTTTCCTAAGAATAATGTGTAAAATTGCCGGGGCAGGTCAGTGTTAAGTATGCTTTTTTAATGTTTTATGAAACTCTGCCCAGAAAGGTTTTATCACTGGACACTCCCAGAATACATGCCAGTGATTTGCTTCCGGAGCCCCACACCGTCTCCAACATGTAGCGTCCCCTCCAGTAAAGAGCGCCTTCTGCTTCGGTGTGATAAAGAAACGAATAACACACTAACATCTAACCAGTCCTCCTTTGATATTGAGAGGTTACCTTCTCTTTCCCATTTTTCCTTAACATATCTTGCATTGTGGGATTTTTTTGTCATAAGGCCTTTGTAGGATCTAGAGATAATTCCCTTATTTGAATCATTTTGGTAGGCACTGAGAAATATTCTCAGTTTTGGGTCATCAGGATCTGTTGTAGGCTATTTCTAATGTTATGTTCAAAATGGTTGCATATCTGGAGGTATCTATAAAAATCTGATTTTTCAAGAGAATATTTTTTCCTCAGGTGTTCAAAGTCCTTTAGTTGTCTCTGTCAGAGAATAGAATGTTGTTATACCTTTTGGGATCCGGGATTTAAATCTATGGACCATTTCATTTGGTTTGAACCCCGGATCATAGGCACACCATTGAAGTATTTGTAGTTTATGATCTAGTTTATATTCTCTTTTTATCACGTTCCAGATTTTTAAATGGAATTTGATCCATGGATTTTGTAAGTTTTCCCAGGTTTTGTGGGCCAATACTGCATGAATTGGGGGATCATTCATAATAGAGAGTTCAATATCTTTCCTCCTGGCACAATAAGATGGGGTACACATGTTAATTAAGGGTTTAATCTGTACAGCATAGAAGTAATCCTTAAGATTGTGTAGACCCATTCCTCCTTCCTCTTTTGGGAGTTGTAGAGTTTTAAATTGAATCCTTGGTTTTTTCCCCTTGGGGTGTTTTTTTTTATTGAAGGACGACCCGCTCTACCACTGAGCCACAGTCGCCCATATAATCTATAATGACGTCACTTTATCATATATATATATGAATCTTACTGATCTCCAGTCAGTTACAGTAACGGATCAAACCAACTTATGTGCAACATTTAAAAAAAAAGAACAGATCTCATTACCCGACTCTGGCTCTGCCTCTCAAAACATGTACACATGTAAACATGTAAACAGTAATCCCTGCCGGGTGGAAGTCGGCCTACTTGACACACTGGTAGTTGGGTTTTTAGTCATGTAATTGTCATACACGTCCTTGTGATGCTTTTTTTAAACAGACTTTTAGCATTGCCTCGGGTTGCAGCTAGGATAGCAAGGCACGGTCTGCACAGTACCCGACCCTGTCGAGCATCTTCATGTCCAAACACTAAACGGATCCAGACAACTGACGTCCTGTCCCTCTGTTGACACTAAAGTCACCTTTTGCTCTTCGAGCTGAGGTTATTGTCACAAAGTAGCGAGCATCAAAGCTTCCGCGTGGCGTTTTACAAGATTACAAGTAAGGTCTTTATCTACTGTTGCTCTTGTCACATGGAGCGCGTGTGCACGTTAGGTCCACGGGGGCCAGGTGTTTGCAACCGTCGCTTTTGCAATTTCAAAATACCATTTTATTACATTGGGATGTCTGCTTGAATCTGATTAATTCAGAATGCATGGTACATGATCTTAACGTCTGTGGTACCTTCACCTCCCTTTTTCATCGTTCTCCTCATCCATCCCACACATACAAATGCACAAACACGGCTGTGTTTGTGCATTCTGCTCTGGTATATATTTTCTGCTAATACAAAGTAGCAAAAGGACACACAAGCTGACAAACTGCACAATTAGATATGCCGTGTATATTTGTACGTATGTTTATATATATATATATATCCACATACACACACAGGATGAGGTTCAGCCTTCCCAGGACCACCACGTTTACAACCACAAGCTATTTCCCTCGCTCCCCTGCTCGCCCCCCCCGTGTCCCCTCTCAACCTCTCTTCCTTATCCCGTTGTCATTTGTATTCATCCACCTCCATTTACTGTCACCCTGCGTCAGTTACAGCCTGCTCTGAGCTCCTCTCTCTCGCTTGGCGAGCTGCTCCGCTCGTCTTCCTCCCTCCCTCTCCTCCGTCCCTTTGTTGAGCATCTCTCCGACAGACTTCCTCTCATCATGGCCGGTTATGAGCATGCCAGAGTGCAACTCAATCATTAACGGCCACTGCCGTGCTCCAAAATATATGCAGCCGAACATAAGACAAATACACGAAGGCTGCCATTCGACAGCATGCACGCTCCCATGCACACATGTAATGAAACCTTCCTGCAGAGTATTGTAATGGATCCTGGCCTATATTACTTCTTTCCTTGGCAGTGAACCCAGTAATAACTGAAGACTCCCTGAAGTTTTAGCTTACTGGGTCATTACTCAGTCTTGACGCACATTGGCTACGACTCGTACTGCTTTGAGAATTGCAGGGCTGATCAGGACAGTGTCAAATTAACTGAATATATATATGTATTTGTGTATATATATATATATATGTGTGTATGTGTGTATGTGTATATATATGTATGTGTGTATGTATATGTGTGTATATATGTATATCTCCATTATTATCCCTTTCCTCCTGATTCTGTTATGAATTGTTTTTGAAGTAGTTTGAGCCACTGAGTCTAGTGATATCAGATATTTACAATGCTGTTGAGGCATCAACACACTTGATTTTATAGTGATGAATGTGAAAACACAACACATAACTTATTTAGTGCCCAAGGGCAGAAGGAATCTAATTACCAATTTCATGTTTAGATCCCCACATCTAAGACTGTACCATTGGCTGCCTGTTATTTGCAGAATGACCTAGCTCTACCACAGCCACACAGTCAGTTGTAATTCCTCTTTTTTTTTTTATATGTGCCAGAATGTGTGTGCATGTGTGTTTGCTTTTAGGCCAGGACGGGGACAGGATGCCACCTTTGGTCATCAGTGGGAGGGAGGGAATTAGACCGCAATCCCTGTCAGGGTCACCGTAACAGCTGTGCTATCTCACTAACTGTCCACGAGATAACCTTATAGTGGCTCTGCAGGTCTGCAGGAAGATCTACTTGGACAATAAAAGAGGCGGTAAAGCAGGTAGAAATACGAGGATCGGAACAAACAGGAAAAGCAGGTTAGGAGTCAAGATTCAATAATTTATTGCCGTATCAACAGCACTTTATTAGGAAATTGATTCGGTGCTCCAAAAGATATAATCACAGCACTCACACACAACAGCATGTGTTTTACTCAGGTGGAAGGAGAATCCAAAAAGGACACGAGGATAGAAAACGCACTTGTGGTCCAGAGTTTCAGACTTAAGAAGACAAAACCCGATCCCTCAAGTTTATAAATAAATAATAATCAGAATCAAAATCAATCGGAACCATTCATTACCTGGTATGTTGCGCATACAATTTGACATGACGGGTGATGCATAACATTAAACAATCAACAACAATCAACAAGTAGAAACATGTTCAAATTTACAGTAAAATATAAAATAAAGTGCACAAACGAACAGATAACAGGACTATAAACAAGTGAGATGTAAGTGTAGTGTAAAGTGTCGAGGGATGCAGGGGAGTGACCGGTAGGAAATTTGTCCTGGGGATGTCAGAGTCAGTGTAGGTCTCGGGCTTTGTTGATGAGCCCGACTGCCGATGGGAAGAAGCTGTTCGTGTGGCGTGAGGTCTTGGTCCTGATGGACCTCAGCCTCCTGCCAGATGGAAGGGGCACGAACAGTTTGTGTCCAGGGTGAGAGGGGTCGGCTGCAATCTTTCTTGCTCGCTTCAGGGTCCTTGAAGCGAGCAAGTCTTAGAATAATAGAACAGGCTTACTGCATCGCCAAAGTCAGTACTGTTCAGGTGTGTTTCAAAGGGTTTTGTTTTGATGATATACTCACATGCAGGTTCTATTTGTCTCCCTTGAGGTTTCAGCTCTCTTTCCTGAGCCAGCGCTGGGTTGTGTGTGATGTTGAGCTGTGATGCAGAACCATGGGCTACTTAAGGACTGCTGTAACATCTTATGTCATTTTTAAAAACCTGTGAGAGGCGCTGATAACTCACACTCTATCTACAGTTGTTGTTGTTGTTTTTCCCAAGGAGTGGGCTGGCTCCATTTTGCATTCACAAGGCCGGCCGATCTCTCCGCAGGCAGTGAGTCATCCGAAGCTCCTTAAATGTTAAACTATAAAGAAAAATGTCACTGCTTCTTAGCAGCGCTGCACGGTCGGGTTAAAAAAGACCAAACTGATGCAACTGAGATTCTAAGGACATTATCGCTGTAGTGACCTCACATGGCCTACGGTGGGGTCAAGCTCTGAATAAAGTGGATATTATATCAAAAACTACCAGAGGTGCCACCGCATAAACAGTCACATCGCTGCCGATGACACACCGACGTGGCTCTACATGGTTCATATCATGTAGTCGTGGTCCGCCTCTTTCTGATAACTCTTTACTGGAAAACATTTCTACACAAATGCTGCCATCTATTGGTCAAACACATCAAATGAACTCTGTGCCTGGTTTTGAATTCTCCACCAGAACCTTTCTTCATGATGTTTACACTACGGTAAAGTTTGAGCACATGAAGGAGCATGGTGAGCATCGCTATCACATCCGACCCCTGAACTAATTGTGTTCAAATCAATACTGATACTGAGCACTTTTACACTCCTGATTGACTAATATGAAAACGTAATCCGTTTAAACCTGAATGCAACATCATTTCTATAGTAATGCAAAGAGTAAAACCAGCTGTTTTATAGTGGAATTTAGTATCTGTCCCAAATATCTGGGGATGCCTACGAATGCAATTGTTTTTGTCTTAAATATTCACACATAGAGTGAGCAGCTGTGGAAGCAGGTTGGCCCTGGTGGAGGTACCGACGACTTCTCAGATGTGTGTGAATATGCTTTTGCTCCATATTCTTTGCAGAAACTGTAGCAAAAAACTTTTCATGCTGGATTTTATTATTTTATAATGGTACTGCCTCTGTTCTGTAAGGGGTCATCCAAAGTTATCAACATTTTCACAGTAGTACAAAGAGTACTACTTTTCCAGACCCCCCCCCCCCCCCCCAAAGTAGTACATATCAACATTTTTATCACATTACGAGGTCTAGATTTTAGGAGTCCCAACTATAGACACAAACACAATAATATGTATATAGAAGATATGTATCCAACAATTTATTATTAAAACCACTTTAAAATTGTTTTTAGTTTGTGCTGAGTCAGTTTCTGATGTTTCAGAAGTTGATAGCGAGTCGGGAACAGCTCACTGCACACCGGCACTGGTGCAATTTACCCCCAATGTTGTTGTTGTTATCGTCCTTGCCTCGCTTTCCTCCATGCACAAGCAAGGTGCTCGGAGACCCCCCCCCCCCCCCCACCGACTCGGGCGTTCCTGCAGCGCTTTGTTGCAGCTCTTTCAGCGTCTGACAGGCTCTCGCGCGGCCGTTACATTTTTGGGAAACGGCGTGGACGTAGCAAAGAAACTCGATTCGACTCAATCCGCAGCATTAGAGTGTTTGCACGAGATGCATTTTACGAAACTTTAAAGTCGTACATGAGTGACAACCCCCCCCCCCCCGTCGTACGCTTTGTACGACCGTGAAAATGTTGAAAACTCTGGACGGCCCCTAAGTGTATCTCTTTGTTTGTTGTTTGTGTTTTTCCTTTTCTTTGTTTTTGTAATGGACCGGGTGTCATTGTAAATGAGGGTCGCCCCTCACTGATATTTTGACAGAATGAATATGTAAGAAGGCTGTAATCAAGGATTTGAGAAGGTAATTGCTGATTTCAGATTTACTCATACATGCATGAATACTCTCGACCAATTTATTTGGAGGAGGCAGAGAGGTTTTGCTAAAAAAAACACACAATCCATTTTACTAGTGTGCAGGGATTTTGCAATAAAAATGCCTCCACAGAAAGCATGGTTGGCGCGTGAACCTTTTTTTTAAGTGTCGATCTGTGCACCAGTGAGTGAGCTGAAGCATGCCAATTCAGCAATTATTTTTTGTTTTCATCCCTGCAGTCCCCTTTAACGTTTATGGTCCGCTCTGGGGTAACAAATGTTCATGTTCATTAATCATGACTACTGGGGAGCAGTGTTACACACTCTGGGTGAAAGCATGTGCTAAATATCAATGTCCAAAATCCCAACACAAGGAAAAAAGAAACCACACCATTCTCACCACTTTGCCCGTTTCCTTGATCAGCCACTGAATCTCTCAGTGGTGTAAGATGTCCACTTGAGGGAGGCAGAGCTGCATTTATGTTCTGGATGCATTGTGTCTGTTGGTAATATTATGACATTTAAACACTGCGGTCTGCATTGTAGTGTAGAGGAGCCGTTGTTTAAGTCCCCCTTTCAGGTTTTCTTGTTACCCCTTCTCGTCCCACTAAATACTATTTCAGCACTGTCCCCTCATCATTCATGTGTCTGCTGGGGGTAACTACAGCAACAGGTCCACGTTGTACATCTTAGTCATTGTAGACAGCTGAAGACATTTTATGAAATGTGTGTCGGATCTAGTGGTGAGGTTGCAGATTGCATCCAACTGAATACCCCTGTGCTCACTCCTCCCTTTCCAAGTCGGAGAACATACTTCTGAACATTACATTCCATCTCTGTAAATAGATCCCCATAAATCCGGCACACTGGACCTGCAGTGAGTCGATAGTCCCGCAGAGAGCCCTTTGCCAAAAACAACCCAGACTCCAGACTGAGCTCTGAGAGCTGACGGCATGCTGTGTACGGCCAAAAGAAAGGCATCCAATCGGTCAAGATAAAGATTGTGGTCAATAAACTCAGATTTACTCCCAGATTGTATGGATAATTTGAGCAGACGGTGTGCTTCTACCATTTTTCACACAACGGTTTTGTTTTACATTAAAGATAAATGGGAAATGTTTCGACAAAACATCTGTCAAAAACGGAATCACAGCTGAATTATGTATGAATGTGAATACAAACCAAACGAAATACTCGGGTCTTCAGTTAGATGATGCCGTGTCTGCGCTATTATCTCATAGTCTGCCGATGTTGCTGCTGTATCCTGTAGGCTAGTATGTAATGTACAAGGCTTCAGACTTTATCATAATGCTACATTTTTGAATTTGTTTGGCTTTGGGTTAGACTCTGAAAGTTGTGGATTCATATCTCTTTTCATTGTACAGGCCTCTGGGTTTTTAGAGAACTATTGGACACTTCACTGACTGCTGTTCATGCTTTTGTGTCCACTGTGTATGAAAGAAAGTCGCTGTCAGTGTCTTCATCACTGTTTCTGATACCTTCTAACTGCATGCCAGTGTCTGTGTTTGTGGTGTGGGTCTGTTCGAGTGTGTGCACATACTGCAGTGTTGTCCTGCAGATTGGCTTCCCTTTTCTTGCTTTTGTTCCTCCAGCCTTTCGCTCTTGACAAATCCACTCGTCCCTCTCCATCCATGTTGCCCCTGGTAACCAGGGGGAAATGCACATCGATGGGGTTAGAGAAAAGGTGCTTTACATAGAAAAGGAGAGAAAGAGATGAGAGAGGTAGCAGGAACCAGGAAAGGGAAGAAATGAGTAAAAGACAGGACAAGTGGAACAGAATGATGCGTGTTCATCGTGTGAGAGAAAAACAAAAACATTTGCTCAAAGAGTGGCCGTCATCTCTTTGACTATTGTGAGGTGATGATAAATTGCAAGCTGTCACATGAAGCCCAACAGCTCTCCATTGCTGTCATGTGTCTGACTGACACAGCTTGCCTTTGACTGACTGTTGCGTTTTGACGATGTTGACAGGCCAAAGTCAAGAACCATTAACACTTCAAAAGTGTCACATTTTCACAGAAAATAGCAAGACTGGAGAGTGATCAGGAGTTCCAACCAGTATGCCGAAGTGTCCCTGAGCAAGACACTGAACCCCTAACTGCTCCCCGGGCGCTTCTCAGCAGTGAGTTATTGATAACTTACTGAAACATTGTGTGCAATAGTCCACCTTGCACCTTCTTCACCTCTCTCTCAAACACACACACACGCATATTTTTGGGGTTGGGCGGTACGGATTTGTTCTCCTATCGGGTCGGGTGAGCACGGGGTTTTAAAAAAACCCTGACCCACGTATCACTACTGCGTAGAGTTGTTTCAGAATCGTGTGATCCAAACATTTCCGATGAGTCGGGAGCGTTGTGAAACAAAGAATGTAATCATTTACAACATTCAAAACATGTTTTTATTCAACTAAATTATGCTGGCGTTAGCGTTTAACCTTTAGAAGACATTTCACTCCAGTTTGCTCCCCCACTTGCCGCACACAAAGGGAGGCACGCGCCCGTATTAACGGGGTGTTCTAGCAGCAACCTAACACCACCATAAACTACATTTATATAACCACAATAACAAAAAATCTATTTTTTCCACCATCTTTTAGGGTGTTGATCTGAGAAAATATGACAACAGACATTCAAAGCTGGGGCTGCACGGTGGTGTAGTGGCTAGCACTGTCACCTCACAGCATGAGGTGCCCGGGGTTCGATCCCCGATCCGGGTGGTCCTTCTGTGTGGAGTTTGCACGTTCTCCCCGTGGCAGAGTGGGTTCCCTCCGGGATCTCCGGCTTCCAAAGCCTCCCACAGTCCAAAGACATGCAGCTTAGGTTATTTGGAGACTGGAAATTGCCCGTAGGTTAGCGTGAAGTTTGTCTGTCTCTATATGTGCCCTGCGATAAACTGGCGACCTGTCCAGGGTGCACCCTGCCTTCGCCCAATGTCAGCTGGTGAATCGGCTCCAGCGCCCCGCGACCCCATTGGATAATGGAATGGAAAAAGTTTGTACTAGTGGCTAAAATGGCATTTTCTTTTTTTAAAAAGTATTACTTAAGTATTACTTAATACTTGATAACATACTTCAACATAGTCTTCAAAATGTACGTGTAAATAACTTGATGATTGCAAGCTATATTCCAAAGGAGTTGCCAAAACATTGTGAAAATACTGATGTTTGTCTGTTGGCCAATCCACCACTTGGCTCAAAGGGCAAAGTCACGACAAACTTTGGACGACTTTCCATAAAATCATTTTTACAGTCAAAGAAAGAACTCTAATGACGTTGGTGATTTTTTTTTTTTTTTATCTAGCGTCATCAGCAGGTCAAACTTCTGAATTTCCTCGTAGAATCTCTTCAAATCTTTTGTAAATATGGAACACACTTTCATGGTTCCTGGTCAATGTATTCTGATTACTGACTTTTCGTTTAGCATGAACGACAGTTCTAACATGCTAAGCTAAAGGGGCGGCCGTGGCTCAATGGGTAGAGAGGGTTGTCCGCAAGGTCGGCGGTTCGATCCTTGTCTGCTACATGTCCTATGCCGAAGTGTCCCTGAGCAAGACACTGAACCCCTAACTGCTCCCCGGGCGCTTCTCAGCAGCCCACTCCCAATAAGCTAGGGATGGGTTAAATGCAGAAGTCAAATTTTGTATATGTGTATATGTATATGACAATAAAATCCTAACTTTAACTTTAAAATGGTGACCATAAACATGCGACCTACAAAACAACATCATGTTCTTGTGAGCATGTTGCAGAGCTGACAGCACAACAGAACAGTTAGCATGTCTCTTAGTCTTGTTTCCCTTAATCTCAGGAATGTGAACTGTAGACAGGGAGAGATCCCCGATAAGGTTATCGTCTGTCTTTTCCCTTTTTTTGTTAATTCATATCTGGAATGCCTTAATGGGGAGCAGCTTTCTGTATGTTAAGCCTGATGAGTGCACCATACTAGATTGAGTATATGCTTTACAACAGCCGAAGATAAACTTATAGTTCATTTAATTGTATTTTTTATCAATTATTTTGGCATGATTGGATGATTTAATAGTCTTGATAAGAAATGCTTTAAATATGACCCTTTAAAGATACTCCGGCTGACTGCTGAAGAATAAGATGATTGTGTGTGTGTGTGCTGCGTGGAACTTGTAGAAGCTGGATATATACGAATAGTCCAGTAAATGTGTTGACACCTAGAGGTACGCTTTTAAGGGTGTCTATGGTGTCACGGATCACGGATCGATCCGTGATCACCCCTCGCGGTTCGGATCACTCGTGAACCGCGGATCAATTGAGTATTTTTTTTCTTTTTTTTACAGTGTAATCATCATAGTGTGTAATAAAGTTTTACTGCTGCTGTTCCTTTTCAAGTCCCCGAATATCAATGCAGAGTGTCAGTGAACAGATATAAAGCAGTAGTGTGTTCACGTGAACAGAGCAGGTTAAAAGCATTTAACGGCGAAAGTCATGGCGAGCGGAGGAACTTCAGAAGCCCCCGGCGTCATTTAAGTCGCAAGTTTTGGAGCATTTTGTCTTCCCTGTAACTTATGACGGATAAGGGTGGTGGACAAAACCGTTACGGTATGTAGGTGTTATTTAAAGAGAAAGACATACGATAACGGCAATACATCGGCATGTCCACACATATGAAGAGACACCACCCCGTCTGTCAGCGACGGGGGACACTCCGGTGTGGAAAACAAAGGATTTCAAAATCTGGTTAAAATGCATGCTACCTCATGTTGCACTTAAACTTAACAGAATTGAATATTCTTGAATGTTTTATTTATTTATTTAATTTTGTTTCAAATTGGACATCTTCAATATTTTAGTTTTTACGTAAGACTATAGCCCAAAGTTCTTTTCTTTAAGTGTTCTTGAAAGCAAAGTTATATTTGACTCCTCCCCTTTTCTTTGTTGATCCGAAAAATGATCCGAACCGTGACTCAAGAACCGCGATCCGAACCGATCCGTGAGGTTTGTGATCCGTTGCACCCCTAGTGTCGAGTAGTAAGTGGAACGAAGAAAGGAACGACTAAGAAGCTGGTTAGAGTCGGCTCCGCTTTGTATTCCAGACAAGCTGCTGGTCGCTAGGCGGAGGAGGGAAAAGTGCTAGGGGTTAGCATATATATGTCGGACGAATGTTTTCAAATTTACCCGCATGTCTACCCTCATTTGAAAAAACTAAAACGGTGAAAGGGAGTGGCATGAAGCTAGGGGCAAGATAACGCCGGTTGCATGAAACTCTCCCAGTTTTTCTTGCATTCGTGCAAATATTAGCAAACTGCTAATTTGTGCACATGCACACATACAAGTACGCACATGGCATCGTTTGCTGTTCCTAGGGATGTCCTCTCAAGGCGAGTGTGGACAGAGGGTTACTCAATAACTAATGGGTGCTTTTAGCGCGGTCTGCTGCATCGACAAATGCACCCTCACAGATGCATGTGCCTCGGCTCTGAAGCGCATGCATGCGTGCATACGACATTTTTGCACAGTGTTACTCAAGCTTGCCATATCTCCCCTCATACCTCCCTGTTTTTTTCCTCTCTATTGCGCACACACACACACACACACACACACACACACACACACACACACACACACACACACACACACACACTTGCGCTCTGCTCAGCTCCAAAGGATCTGTAGCTTATAAACTGGCTGCAGTCAGCAGTCAGTATCTCTGTGTAGGGAGAGGAAGGGAGGACAGATTGCTTCGACTGGATGGAACAGAACTCCACCAAGCCTCACTGGGTTGAGTCGTACTGGGCTGGGGCTTTTTTTTTGGGTGAACCAACGCAAGGTTCCCTGTTGGCTTTTACCAGACAGAGCTGGGCTGGAATGGACTGAATTAGTTCAGCTAAAGTCTTGCTGGGCTCGATCTGACAGGACTGTGTTGAGTTTGCCTGCAGGCCGCGGGGAGACGGGGCTGGAATAGACGGAATTCCCTTTTTTTTTTTTTTCTTCAGCATCCCGCCCTCCCTCTCTCCGTCTTCCATCCTCCCCTCATCTTCTCCCTTGCACTTTCACAGCAGACATCCAGTGTTGCAGAGCAGACGAAGGCTGCAGCCCTCATTGCTTCTGTTCATCTGCTGGCTCCTTGAAAGACGGAAAGGAGGGAAAGAGAACAGGGATTCTTTGTCTCTTTTGTATCCCCTGCTTTTTTACAAAGAGAGCTGCTGGTGTGAGGATTTACCAGCAGAGCTTTTCAATTCATCATCCAAAGGGTTTTTTGGATGTGCGTCTTTTTTTTTTTCCTTCTTCTTCTTTTTACAGATTCTTAAATTTGGAGGAAATTGCTGGACTCTTGACAGAGAAGAAGCACATATTTGCATGCGTATTGCTTCATCTCTGATATATCTTGGCTGCCCTTTCTCTTCATTCATTTGGCCATTGCTGCTGCTGCTGCTGCTGCCGGTGGTGGTGCTGGTGGTGGTGCTGGTGCTGGTGGTGAAGCCGGGGCAGGAATGGCCCAGCAGGCAAGCATGGCGGCGACCCACCAAGACACCCTGGCAGTGCCCCCCATGCCCAAACACTCCGGCCTGAATGAAGACCTGGTGAAGATCCTGCGGGAGAACCTGCTGCAGCCGGAGAGGCCAAGAGGACAACGGCGGTCGCCCTCCTCCATCTCCCCCCGCCTCTCTCCCCGCAACTCCCCGCGACTGCTTCGCCGCATGCTGCTCAACAACAACACGCACAAACAGAGGCGCTTCACCGTCGCACACACATGGTGAGACTTAGATTGGATAGATATGCGTCTGGAAGATTGCTAGCTGTTGTTGTGCGTTTGCAGACGGGGAGCTGCACGGGCTGATGAGGCGCTTGTGTGTGTTTGCCTTGGTCAGACATGTGGTCTAAAAACCACACACTGGAAAACTTTCACGGCTGTGTTTGTTGAACACCGTGTGCCAGGGAGGTAGCTGTGTGCTGAGCCATTTGAGTAATTCAACTTTGTTTGCGGTTTAACTTGATTGCGTTCCTCTCACAGAGAAATGGCAGTGGTGTGCACGAGCACATCTCTCCCGTGGGTTATTCATATCAAATCTCCGAGGAGAGCCTCTCCTCACCTTAGTGTCTCTGTCGCTCTTCCTCTCTGTCTAGCCTAATCTCTATTTCTATCTCTCACCCCCCCCCCCCCCCCCCGTCTTCCCCTGCCCTCCCCGTGCTGTCTCTCCTTATACCTCTGTATGATATACAACAGTGCAAGATGTGAGGAGATATACCCCAAAGCTGCCTGTCTTGTTAGGTAGGTAGAGTAGGAAGCCATCCATCACTACATTTCTTCCCTCCCGCTGTGTTTTTCTTCTCTCTCCACACCGGCCTGCAGTTTTTGACTATTAATTAGTTTTCTATTTCTGGCTGTCTATCAGCCACTGTTGCCCACGCCTCATCTCCTCCTTCCCTCTCATTCCCCCACCGCCTCCTCCCCACTCTTATTTTTTTCTCGCCTTTAACTAATTCCGATTTTTTTTTCCCTCCGCCACCAACGCCCACCCTTATCATCGCCTTCTTCATTTTTTACGACTCCCATCTCCTTTTCTTCCCTCTCCATATTGCCCCTGCCCTCCTTTCTCTTCCTCTCTGTGTCTTGTGTCCCACTTTCTTTACTCCCAATCCCTCCCATTTGACACGTCCCTTCTGGCATCTGGATCATGATGTAATTAAAAAAATTCACATATTCTCACGCCTAAATTCACACATCAGAAATACTTTGCGACTTCCCATCTCTCTCCTTTGTCCCCCTCCCCTGCTTCTACCTCAAGGTGTGTTACATCAGAATTTCTGATCACAGACGGTTGCTTCCAGTTTCCTCTTATATTAATCACTTTTTTCTCACTATCCCATTTTTAATCCCCCCCATTTTTCTTTTTTCTTTCATCCGTCTTTCTTCCACCACTTTGCATGTACATACATCCATATTTCATCATCTCTCCTCCCTGCTTTCTTCTTCTTTGCCTTTGCTTCTTATAAGTGATGATGCTAATAGCTCTGGGAGATATACAGGATCCCGTGGCTCCTATAGCTTTTTGCTATTTTAGAGGCTCACTGCTTCCTGTGCGTCTGCATAATTTAACTTTTATGAATTCATTATTTGTGTGCTAAATTATTCCGCGAGTGAGTGCGTGCAAATGTGATGGTTTGTACGTGGTTGTTAATTCAGTTTATGTAATCTCACACACCACCATCCACTGTTCTCCCACGTGCCGTTTTAAGCAGAACGCTATCTGTCACGGTTCCATATTTAGATGCACAAACACTTTCTTTCTTGAAGTGGATTTTCCATGCTCTGTTATGACGCTCAGCCTTGTCATAAGCGTGACAGTGGGGCAAGCGAGCCTGGTTTAAAGAAAGTCCCACTTGTTACATATCTGCAACTGATGAAAACGGCAGGGGTGAAAAGAGCAAGTGGCACTGGTGACATGACGGTGCATTCATTATAGAAAAGAAAAAAGAGCCAACGTTGGCCTACATATTTTGATGAATTGCTGCTCAGCGTATTCTGTCACGATGACATGGAAGGAACCTTCTGGTCATTCTTTTAAGGGGGGGGGGAATCCATTTTGAACGTTTCTCCAACTACTGATTAAGTGTCAACGACTCACACCTGCCCCCTCTTACATATATATATATATATATATATATATATATATATATATATAATATATTCAGTTGTCTCAAGTTTGAAAAAAATGGAAGACGCATCAGGAAGAGCAACTGAGGAGGGATTCCTCTCCCTGGACGGACAGACATGCAATGGATGTCGTGTGTGTACAAAATAACCAACATAATAAAATTACAGTTTCAGACAATAACGAAATAATACATAGAATGTAAACATATAAGAAGAATATAGATCCAGGAGGATGTCCAATAGCCTTTTCTGTGATTTCTTGATAAAAATCTTAAGATAAAATAATGCCAGCATTAGTCTCTAAATGTCTATTTGAAATGTCAGTCTTACTTTTTTTTTTCAAATCTCTGTTCATCCTTGTCTTAACACCTTTGAATACAACCCTTTTCTGGTTTCCGTTCACACTCTTCACAGTCGGTGTTTGATGCTGTTTGGCCTTCACCTGAGTGCGCTGCAGAAAACATCGCTGTGCACCAAACACAAAGAAGGAATGTGTTTGCTTCCACCGGTCTACGTGGATCCGGATGTGAAATGTGTATTCAGGTCACACATGGTCTTTGCATCATGACTGTTGGGGTGACAGGGGAGCGGGAGAAGGGAAAGACAGTGATGACAAAGAACAATGTGCAAAAAAAACAAAAACAAAACAACAAGTGGCAGACAGTATATCAGACGGAGATAACGAGAGTGTGGGAGGTTAGGAGAGAAATTGCTGTGTTTCTGTGTGTGCGTGTGTGTGAGCGAGGGCACTGTAGAGAGACAATTTGTTCGCAAGAGAGAGACACCATCAAATGGCTGTAAGCAGGAGGGAGGTGGACAACTGCAGTGCAATTTAGTCCAATCACCTCCTCATTGTTTTACAGCTGCGGGGAATCACAGGGCCACTGTGCTGTAAATCTGGTGACATACACAGCCCTCAGTGGCTCCACTCCACACTTCATTAACAAGACAATCCCTCTCCATGGACAGATTGGCCTGATGCACTGCTCCACTGTCCTTATCGGCACAACAGCGCAAACCCCCCCCCCCTACATGCAAATTGTTTTACAATCACTTTGAGAATAATTTAGAGAACGCATCCCAAATGCTGATTGGCTTCTCTACGCTGAATGAACTTGATTGGCTGTAATTATTTCTAAAGACATAAAGAAGGTAATTTTTGGGAGATTTAATGGAATGTGATTATTTTCCTGAGTTGAGTGCAGAAAGAGGTTTTTTTGTCTAATTTCTCTGCTAAATTTGAACTCCAGACAGTCCCAGTTGTTGTCAAAATGTGATGAGGGTACAGTGGAATTATGAAAGCTGCAAATATTTGAGCGGGCCATCATTTGGCTGAGCAGATTTTAAGTAGAGTGTGTTCAATTATTGGCAGTATTATTAAAACCTTAGCAGCAGCAGCATTAGCGTGGCTTTCTGTGTGGAGTCAAAGGTTGCATCTGCTTAAACAGACTTAATACTACTCAGTATTACATTGTGCCTTGCTGTCTAGGGACATGTCTAGGATATGAGTTATTTTTAGCTAAAGGTTATCAGCCAGAGACACGGCACTCTCTAATAATTCCTTCATATGTGATGCATGTGACTATTTATTCTCGAGTTCAGTATGAGCAACCGTCTTTCACGTATTCATTTACCAGCATACGGCGCCGTCTCTAACTCGGTTCCATGTTTTGGTCTTGTGATACAGAAGGTTGATTGCTGTCAAGAGTCATGTCTGCTGCTCGTGTGCACACGAGAAGACACGGTTGAGAAATGTTCTCCCACAATGGCGCAGCGCTTACAAAGCATGGGTTGAATGGTGCGCTCTCACCTTCGATTGAAGGACATGCCGACACTCACGATTCAGTTTTTTTTTTGCATTCTCTCCACCAGAATAACTCTGTTTATATCCTGCTTTCAACTTTCCTCCTCACTGACCCTGGAGTATTTTTAACGCCGTTGCACAATGGCGTCTGATACTGCATTGCAACATCGGAAGTGTGTCTCTTTATGTAACAGCAGAGGGGGATTTCAGCGAAGGGAGAACAGGTGGCTCCGA
Organism: Leptoclinus maculatus; assembly: GCA_032191485.1. Taxonomy (NCBI): domain Eukaryota; kingdom Metazoa; phylum Chordata; class Actinopteri; order Perciformes; family Stichaeidae; genus Leptoclinus; species Leptoclinus maculatus. The sequence goes on from JAVDOI010000005.1 coordinate 15,318,054, forward strand.
CTGGTGGTGCCGATGCTTCTTCTCTGGCCGAGAGGTCCGACTGCTGAGTTTTGGTGGGGACGGCTGGAGGGTTTGCGGACCTGATGGAATGATGGATAGCCGGGGTGAAGGACTGCGGGATGGAGGGAAGGAGGCAGGGCAGAAGAGAGAGAGAGAGTGTGTGGGAGTGGAGGACCTCAAGCAAAACACGGTGGTGCTAATCTAGGCAGAGCATGACTCTCTGCTTCTCACTGGGTTATATCATCTCTCTCTCTCTCTCATTTCTCTCTCTGCCATTTCTCACTTTGAGGCATCTGATGGATTACAGCAGTTGTTAATCAAGGTCTAGCAATTGTTTGCAAGTGCGCATCTGCACTGACTAGTCACAGGACTCATAGTTGGACATGGTTGGAATCTGACAAAACATTCTTTTTTTGGGGGGGAAATTAGTTAGTTTAGTTTGACAGTGAGTAGAGGAGTTCACTGCTCCTGGCCAGGAAATAGTCCGCTGCACATACGATGTGGTGTCTTCTGATCTAACCCTCAGCAGGAAAGTTGATGTCCCAGAACAAAACCAAATCTAAAGTTGTGAATATATGTCGAAGGCTTTATTATTTTGTTAGATGTACTTGATTCACCATCAATATTTGAGCTGAAATTATTTGTTGACAACTCAATGAGTTAGCATCAGAAGATCACCCAGCAACAAATTTGATAAATGATTGATCCTATCGTCATATTTCAAGAAAGAAACATGCCAAATATTCTCTGTTTTTGCTGCTTTTCTTTGTCGTACGTGATAGTAACCTGAATTAATCAAACATAATCTGCATCGATGGATGTTGAAAACAATTGTTAGTTGGAGCCCTCATCAATAGGATATTTTAGTGTGAAGGCAAATAAAGCTGATTCTCCTCTCATTGGTCGAACAGTATTTAGCTTGCAGGAGCAGTGCAAATGTGTTCAGGGTAAATTAATAAGTAACACAGTTCTGTAACAAAATGCCCTTCAGCAAAGCCCTGAAATCCCGACTGCCCCAGTGGCCCAAATACAAGATGTGCTTGTCTGTCAACCTTCCCGGTTAATCCAAATGAAACATGAGACGGTTCAGATGGCTGGAATCAGCACTGACCTCAGTTCAGTACCTTGATGTGGAGGGGATTCGTCCATCGATGTCTCTACCTGGAGCTGGGCGATCAGTTTTTGACCAAATAGATAGGAGACGATATTGTACGGTTGATCATTGGTGCTTTTACAACATGTTTACACAATGAGAGTTTTGATCAGTGGGTAAAGGCGATTGATAGAACAGCTAGAACAGTCTGGTAAATGCAGGAAATTACATCACTTTACTGTAATGCAGCCTTTAAAACCAGGAAAAGACCACACTCATGTCATATTATGAAAGCTCAGACAAAATCTAGTCTCATGTCACAATATCGATATGTTGCTCAGCCCTATTTTAACCCCTCCCATCTGAAAATCAAAAGTGTGTATTCCAGGTGAGGTAGAACTCTATAGCTACCTCTGTTTGTTGCTTTGGATGACAGGTCTATTAATAGCCAGCGCCATTTTGCCTGGTTCTTTTGTATCCCCAGCCTCCCAGTCCATGGTAAATACCTTCCTAACAGTCTTTGTTTTCAGGGTAAGGCTTCGCGCAAGTAATTACCTTTCATTTGCTGTGCAGCAAGGAGGATTCTCCAGGTTTTTATCAGCCCAAACACTGCTCTCCACCCGGGAGAATAGAGCGCCCGTGATTTGCATGCATATGAGCATTTGAGCAGTGCTGCTGTGCTAACGGGGGCTGGCTGCATGACACACAGGCACAGTACATGCTTTTCATTTGCAAAATGGAAAGCAAAAAAGACATATTTGGGGTCAATGAGAATCATGAGATCACATGCACGTGATTCTGCATACATGCACACGGACTTATACTAATAGGTACACACATTCTCACTCTGTGTGATTCTCGTACTGTTACAGATTAGATAGGACCCCGAGTTATGACTCAGCTTTGACTTTGTATTCTGAGCTAGTGAGTCGGTGTTGACTGAGATGAATACAAAAAAATTAGGATTATATAACTGTGTGACTGGAGGAGACTGCGAACGAGAGAAGAAGGATGAGTGAGGTAGACGGGGATAGAGGAAGAGTACTTTTTTTATGTTTTGATATGTTGGAAGTGCATTTCACATCCCACCAGCTATAATATATCACTTGCAAAAATGAACAGGCCCCCAAGAATGACTGCTGTAATCCAGTCATCCCATGAAGTGTGGAGTTATAGAACAGAACTGGATTCATTTGGAAAATGATTAATACATTGGTGCCACACTGTCGCATTATAAATCAAATCTACTCTGTGTTCTACCTTGTATTTGAGTGTAGTGGCCATTCCACTGACCTCAATTGACTGCAGACCGCTTGTACATTATCAGAGAGAGTTCATAGCTAGAGGAAGGCTTCTCCACAAAGAGACGGAGAACAAAGACACATTTTACACATTTTACTGCTAAAAAGCTTCCACAAAGGTTCCTCAGAACTCAGCTATATCAAGAGCCCTTCGCTGTAAAGAACCACATTTGGAAAGCGAGAAACTGGAACTCCCACACGCTGTATTCACAGTATTTCACGCTGTATTTCTGTAGTTTTACTCCGGCGACGTTACTGTCATAGAACATTAAATACACAATAATCAAACCAAAATAAAAGCATAACTTTTGAATGTACATTTCTGTCATTTTCTGCTCTAAGTACCTTGACTTTTCCAGTACTTATATAATAAAGTAGAAATACCAGTGAAGATCATAAAGTGAGGGGTGGGTTACTGGTGGCACATTGCCAAACAACATAAAAGGTGAAAAATGTGCATTCGCTGACGTAATACTCTCTAAATGACTCGATTTCACCACATGTATGGACACGTAATGTATTTACCGTGAGTGCTGTGAAACAGAAGGAGAAATAGTCACAAACCACCCCTCGGACTCTGTGATTTGGAACAGTGTTGTGAGTGGACGTCTCCAAATTTGTGCATCGGAGTCTGTCCAAGCTCCTGCGAGTCTGTGTGGCCTTTCAGCTCAGTCTCATAATGCCAGAAGCTGTCAGGCCCGCATCCATTACACGTCAAATTCTATAACCCCGTTGAGAAACCGGTCGGGACGCTAATGGTCCTTTTCCTGAAGGGCTTTGATCCATGCGACATTCGGCTCCGTTCAGTTCGGGTCTTCAGCGAACTAAAATAAAGGGTTATGTGCACATTATCATTTGCATCCAACAGGTCCAGACACATGAAGGTGTGTTAGTGGTTACTGCTCTAGCAGATTTAATTAAATGATCACCATAATGGATCTCGAGTTGAAGAGGCTACAGCTGCAGGGCTTCATCTAAGGCCTTTTGATATGCTGATACGCTTTTTGATTCAATAAAATGACATTCTGTCAGTGCTTCCTCCAACATGTCAGCCATTCATGTGTTATGGTTTTCATTTTGTTTGCATGTATATGTAAGAAATAGTATAGTAAATATTAAGTGCTTATGTACACATACAGGCAGAATACTGTGGTGACTTTTATCCTTTCACCATCTCCAGTACTTTTCAGCTGTTTAATATTGATTTAGTTATTCAGTGAGGAAAACAGGAGTGAGATCTCATCAGAAGAAAGTAATTTCACCTCATATCTCACCCGGTTCCAGAGGTCTATTGTACGGTTCCTCCTCTGCCTCCTTGGCTTTTTCCCTTCACACTCTCCTCATTATCTTCCCTGTTGATTTCACCACCAGAACTTTGACTCGATTGCTCAGGGAGAATTCAGTTACTGATCAGGAGGCTGCTCTGATAAACGCAGCTGCACCAGAGCCTCGGCAGAATAGCCCGAGAAGATGACTGCCGTTGTGAGGGGACGTTTTTAATAGCTGCGGGTATCTTTATAATGGACTGCAGATGGCCATGTGTCCTCTTTGCGCAATTCTGTGGCCGCTATGGAGGTTGAGCGGTACTGGCTATATTTCTCTCCCTTTCCATTCTCACCACGGTGAAGATTCTCCTAATCACAGAGAGAAACAAGAAAGAAATTCACAACTCAAAATGAGGGTTTCATTTAATTTTCTTCCATTGTAATTTTCCCTGTGAGAGCCTTATTAGCCCGAGGTGAGATCCATTAATGGTGCATTTGGGAAGCTAAAAAAAAGCTGTGGATGTTTATTTTTAATAAAAAAGTTGAAGAGAGTTGAACACATTAGAATGCTTTGAAATTATAGTCATTGCAAAAATAAAAAAAAAATTAGATTTTCAGGTTTGATACTGTATGTTTCAAAGATGGCTGCAGAGTCATAGAGAAGACACAGACTGGTGTTCTCCACATCTCTCTCTCTACACACAACGCTCTTTCACTCTTTATTCTGCTCTGGCTACTTCTCACCCAATACCTATTCTGTCCGCATCCTGTATCAGCTTTTCAAGGCTCTGTCGGATATCGAGGAGCCGCATACAAGGGCATTGTGCGGTGTGTATGGCTCCTCTGAGGTCGGGTCATCGTCCATCATCTAACAACATCCCCAGGCCTGTTTCATCCCTTTCAATTCACTTCACTTCCCTCCAGTTCTTACAGGTCTTAAGCCAGATATGTAATGACATGGCAAGCTGCATCTTGTCATCCATGCAGCAATTGCAAAGATGACATAGGACAGCAAGAGGCAGAAGTAGCACAAAGGACATAGACTCCTGGGACTCCTAGCAGTCAGGAGGGGAGCACTGTGACCTGCCTCCTTTTTACTGTTGCATAAATGTTGGAAGAAAATGTTGAAAAATAGCAACAGGAGACTACCGACTGGTGGGATCTCCAACTTTTGCGACACACCCGTCTTTTTCAATCCACCTCTCGCTCCTCTGACTGAACATGGTACATACAGACTAATGAGTTGCATGTCCAATTAAGATGCAGCTGCCTCCTGTGTTGTGTGAGCCGTCCTGTTATTGATGTCATCCCTTGATCATTTTTCACAGCTGCTTCCAATATCCTGTTCTTTATGAGGGTGTGTTTTCATCTTTTATGTGCTCACATTTGTGTGCGTATGTTTGTGCAAATATAGACTGTGCAAATACGTCTGCACGTTCGTGTGTGTGTGTGTGTGTGTGTGTGTGCTTTATTTTAGTGATCTTGTTTGTCTCAGTGCCTATCCTGATTACTATTCTCCTGCTGTCTGTCTGTCCGTCTGTCCGTCCGTCTGTCTGACCACTGGGGCGGTCTCCTCTGATTGCATCGATTCAGTGCCTCTATGCGCAGTATTACAAGACGAAAAGTGAACAGTGTGCTCTGAGCATGAGGTAATTGGTCTGCACCTAGTTGCTCATGGTTCTCAGGAGGATGAGGATGAGGGAGATGGAAGGGAAACACTCACATGTGCACAATTGTGTCTGTGTGTGTGTGTGTGTGTGTGTGTGCGTGTGTAGAAGTGCACCTGCAGTACAGCTATAGTCCTGGTTACCATTAAAGGAGGAAGTCCAGAGGGTGGACTCATACAGGTACCCCGAGTTCCAAATCAACAAAAAGCTGTACTATACCATGTTATACCATGTTTTGTAATACTGCTGCACTATGCGGTATTATACTATATTATAATGTTATTACTGTTGTTATTACGTCATCGCACCATATACTGTATCTTATACCTCTTAAATTCATATACTGTACTATATCATACCGTACCATGTTAATATCAGGCGGAAACCTCCAGGTCCGAAGTGCCTTAAACTTGCATTCTCTCTAATGGCCAGCAGGGGGCGACTCCTCTGGTTGCAAAAAGAAGTCTGATTGTACAGACGTCTATGAGAAAATGACCGTACAGTACTCACTGGATTTATTACCGCAGTAAACATTATGAACAAGAATTTATGGTTTCAAGTCTTCTTCAATATAGCATGATGTTCATTTTGTGACTTATGTTCCCATTTAGAGTAAAATAGACAATAAAACAGGGTGTGCTTTAGGGCGTGTCTACCTTGCGATTGAGAGGTCGCTACCACAACGTTGTCCGGTCTTGGAGTGAGTTTTTGTCTTACAGCTTTAACCCTTTGGGGTTAACCCAGCTAACCCAGTGGGTTTTCAGTTCATAATTGTAACTTTTTTGGCCGCATTAAAAATGTCTTATTCAGAGCTCGGTTGTACTTAGCAACACCCTCTCCTGTCACCTCTGGTTCCAAAAAAACAAGATGGCGACGGCCAAAAATCCAAGATGGCGACGGACAAAATCCAAGATGGAGACGGCCAAAATGCCGAACCCAAAGCTTCAAAAACGTAGTCCACAAACCAATAGGTGACGTCACAGTGTCTACGTCCACGTCTTATACACAGTCTATGGTTAATATGTTATACTGTCTTACCACATCATATACTATCGTCATTTTCTATATTAACACAGACAACTCTGTATCATCAGATGTTACCAAGTATTGTGAGGTAATCACAGTTCATGTAATTCTGGTGTACACTGTTTACATATATACGAGACTTGCTATCAGTCTCACCGTGTCACTTTAACTAATTCAGTTTTTCTTTAATTGCTCTTGTTCAATCTTGAATATAGTCTACTCTCAGACTTGTTGTTGCGTATTCCTCTTTATGTTTTATTATTTTTAGTTCACTATTTAGTTGTACTTCTGTTTTGGGCTGCTGTAACATCTGAATACACCCCCTCTGTGGATCTATAAAGATCCACTCATCGTCTTATCTTATATGTTCAGATTATGTTACAGCAAGAAATCAGGACAAAATATTGACAACATCAAAAAAGAAGTCACATTCTGGAGCAAACAGCCCAAATGATGGAACAGGCCCCAGGCTGCACATCTTGCATTAGAACTGCATCTAAATATATTTTTGTTGTGATTGAATTGAAACCATTCACAACCTTTTGGGTAAATTGTTAGTGTAACGTAGTATAGTGTGACTTCCTGAATCAGTTCATCACAACATACTTACTATAAAGAGCCACATTTTGCTGTTTAGGCCAGATGCTTGATCGGCAGTTTCATCTGTGAGCGAGCAGATGGTTTGGAGGAACGACCGTAAAATCTACAGGTGTCACAGAAAAGTCGAGTGCATAAGGAGAGCTGGGATGGATTGGTGTAATTTTCTGTCCCAGCAGCACCAGGAAAATTAGGACTGGCAGAGTATATTTGTTGTTGACTAACAACCAGGCCAGCTATGGAGGGTGCTCTGTGGTAATCACACCAGTTCTATCCCACTCCCATGCCACTCTACATAATAAGTCTACACTTAGTAAGACTGCAACTAATTAATTTATTCTGTATTGATCATTTCCAATGGCTGTCCCCAACACATCTGAAGATTTCTATTTATAGAAATAGTTGTGAGTGTGTTGCGGCACCAGCTGCCGTGTGTGTGTGTGTGTGTGTGTGTGTGCGCTGTGTCTGGCTGCATTAACGAGGTCTTTTTGCATGCTTGCAGAGTCTCTTGATATTGATCTGGAGTGGAAGGATTAGTGCAGGTACTTAAAACAGATTAGACCACCTCTCATGACTTTAAATGGATGTTCCTGGCCAGAGCAACTGTCAAGCCACAGTAGTGTGAAAAGATATGGTGAGGGTTCAGGAGACGTGTCTGTGTGTGTGTGTGTGTGTGTGTAATTCCATGATCTGCTAGGCGTTTTTTAACAAAACCATTCATGAATAATTTCTCTCAACTTTAATACACAGATTTCTACCTGAGATTCTAGCTGTCCCTTCTGAAAGCACCCATCAAAATTGGTTTCATCGCTTTAAGTTCATTGTGTTTTCTCAGCTGTGCATTTTTGTACAGAGATGATGACAAAGTTCACACAGTGTTGTCCTTTGATATTGTTCCCTTTCGGCATCTCTTATGAGCTGGTGAGTTTTTGCTGCAAACTGAACAATGTCTGCTCTTCAATCCCAAAGGCTCAGTAGCTTGGCAACATGCACTGCAGTAATGCCCACACATAGTGTAAACAGGAAACACACAGGAAAACAGTTACATCACACTTCCCCCCCCGACACGTACAAACACACATACACACACACACACACACACACACACGCACGCATGTACACAAACCCACACACCAAAACTGCGCATATATATATATATATAGCCATATATACTTTCTGCTAAAGTGTCAGACACAAGTGCTCTCTTCACTAATTATGTTTACCAGTTCATTTTAGAAAATATATGTTAAGGGTCTCACACGTTTGAGATGTAAGCCGGCTGAAACTAAGAAATACAGTCTTGCTTTCATTTAGTTCCCAGTAATTTATTGCGGTGGTGTTTGTAGGTGGAAATTGCCGGGGAAAACAACCACTTTGAACTGGTGAATGACAAGAGAATTACAGATTACACTTGTTGAAATGGCCATGTGTAATTACAGTGTCCAGCGCGTTGAGTTGTTGCTGTGCGAAAATGCGGATAGAAATCTGACTCGGACGCTTTGGATATCAGCACAGTCTTCATCTTCAGCTCTAAGCCAAAAAAAAAGATCAAACAAATTCTGGACAAATTATATAGCTATAAATGTGTACTGTAGATAAGTCGGATTCAGTTGTACAAGCTGTCGCTGCTACATCAGTGGGACAGGAAACCGTTTAAAACATCCACGCAGTGTCATCAAAAGCTTTGGTGATGGTGTCATCATCCCCTTTTTTCTGCACGCATTCCTTCCCCATGTATTGAAGCAGCACAACATGTTTATCCCAGACTGCAGTCACAGTTTTTAAACCTCCATCGCCTCGGTTTTGCCTCTGAGGGCTGCAAACTCCCAAGAGGAAAGAGGTTGCTTGGTCTGTAAAAAAACAAACAAAAAAAAAGCTCTCCAGATGCTCACCTTGGTGGAGCCTAATTGATGCAAATAGGGAATTAGCTGCTGTGCATAGCAGTGCACCAACTAAGCATATGGGTTTGTCTGGTCTAGTGTTCAAATAAACTGTCACTTTAAGCAGCAGTGGTTTTAAACAATATCCTGCAGCTGCTGGGGACTTTAGCCTGTCTCTAAAAGGCAAACTTTAAAATCCGTTCTCTGTAAGATTTTCCACTTTTTCCACAGTGGCTGATCCGGGGCTGTCTGCTCCATCGCAGAGGTTTTGTTGCACAGTTTTTGGAGTTAATTTAAAACATACAAGGTGCTTGGCATTGGGGGAGTGGGGGCAATTACATGGAAGGCAGAGCCAAGCTGGGTCCTGCTGTTTTCAGTGTTTATGCTAGGCTAGTAAGCTAACATGCAGCTGGCTGTATCTTCATGTTTAGTGTACAAAGTGGTATCAATCTTCTCATCTAACTGGGTGACAAAGCAAATAAGCGAATCCCAAAATGTTGAGCTATTCCTTTTTAAGGAGCAATGGAACAGTGTGTTTTATGATGATTTTTTGTTTCCTGGTAATGGCTCATCTCTCTCATTGTGCTTTATAGTCTATATATGTTTTACCATTTGCTATCTACTAGACAACAACCACATATTAATGTGTAGACTTACATTATTCATACTTAGCTGTCAAAAGGATGATGATTAGTTAATTGCAGTCGCAATGAACTAATGTGACGACACTGTTTTCACTCGGAAATGTGAAAATCCTTTCTGTTCTAAATATAGACTCTGCAGCATGTGAACACTGCCACAGGTTGAGGGAGAGGTGAGAGAGTGATTCACACATGGTAAACTCTGAATGACCTGGTCTGGCACAAATTCTCCTCCACGTCTAGCAGCCTGCCTTCCACTACCTTTTACATCCACCAAAGGTTGATTATATGTTTCTGATTTAATGTTGTTGTTTTTTCACGAGGTTCATGGTATTACAAAGGTCTCTAATGCACACACACTCATTCATATACATCAGGATACAGCGAGTCTTTCAGCAAACAGAGCTGGTAATTTAAGGAAGCTATCAGAGGCTCATTGATTTCCAAGAAAGGGGGCTTCCATTTACTGGCCTTTTTTTTTTTTCTTGTGTCATTGCCCTTATTGGACAGATGACAGTGTAGAGGCAGAGAGAGAGAGAGGGGTATGACATGCAACAAAGGTCCCACGGCCGGAATCAAACCGGGAACGTTGGTGGTTACGTTATATGCGCTGTAACCATTGGGCTACCAAGGCGCTCCCGGTAGCCTCTTCAAAACATCCACATTGGTTTTAATGCAGCTAAACTGGACATGAACTCTTTGTGACCAGCAGCATTAAAGGAGTGTTGTGTGTCCAAGCATGTTGGAAGGCTTTGAGTTCAAACCCCTTTCTGCTCTCTTATGACTCACGGAGAGATGGCATTTCTGTATCGCTGTGGGGCTTCACTCTACTCGGCATGATGTGTGGTGCTGGTCTTGTCGACAGTATCTTATCGCCTAAATATTAGGGCCGACTCTCTGTGGACATTAAGTGCATCCGTTTTCTAAATGTGTTTGTTATTTTCAACACGGCGTAGTTTGTTCTCAGACCTGCTGGTAGGATTTCCTAATAATTGGGTTCAGCTGTGCTCAGATTTCCAATGTAGCATCAGCTAGCTCCGCACAGAGGAACACGAGTGCTAGACTTACAACCTCCCTGTATAGTAATATTGATAGCAAGCTGGAAATAAGGAGCTACTTTTAGAATGGAATGCACCTTGATGTTTGACCATGGAAATAGTGGCCGTCATGCCACAGCTTCTCTTAATTACTTCTGCTGTGTGTTTGATTGTCTGCGCTGTGGTGTGAGATGTGCGCTGCTGTCTGTGCTGTTGGTGTGTACGCGCATGCACTGGTCTTCATGTTGCAGTGGGGGGTAAAATTGATTTGAGAGCCAGAACTACTTAATCTTCTTTTAAAATTGGTATTCGACAGAATGCTTATCTCAAATGCCAGAGAGGAGGAGGAGGAGGAGGTGGAGGAGGAGGAAGTGGAGGAGGGAAGAAAAAAAGAGAGGAGAGGAGGAAAGAAATGAAAGTGGGATCTGTGTCTTTTGCGTCATTGGCCTGATTCCGCACTGACTTCTTTGTTTAGACTTAACTTCATCCGCTGGATGAAGCATGGGACTTGCATCCGGGGAATGGTAATCTGGGTTTTTGGAGGAGAGCCAACCCAAGTAGCCATTTTCAACACTGTAGTAAGACAGCTGATGTTCTTTTTCTTCCACTGTCAGAGGAGGGTCTGCTGTGTATCGAAGCACAATCTCTTCAATAAAACTGATCCGCAGTATCAAAAGAAACGGGACTTTAATTTCTTCATCATAGTGAAATAGGTATGTTGCTGCTGCTGGTCTTCAAGATGAAGATTAGTCTTATCTTTGACTGTGTAACAATAGGAAAACATCATTCAGATGTGGCTGTAAATCAAAATATAATGATGTCAGACTCCATGTGAATACACCAGTTAGGATGAGGCCTTAGTAGTCTGCTGGAGAACAATGGATTGATCCCTCCTGTTGCTTCCCCAAGTGAAGGAGTGGAAGTATTTTGGGTTGTGTTCTCACGTGAGGGTAAGCTCGAGCGTGAGATCAACATGTGTCAGCAGTAATGTGGGCGTTACTGGACTGTTGATCTACAGCATGCTCCAACTCAAATATGGACGTGAGCTTTGGGTAGTGACTGAAAAGAACGAGGTTGTGGATTCAAGCAGCAGAAGTGGTGGTCGGGCCCAGGCTGGATAGAGATTGGTTCAATCAGCTGCGTCATCGGAAAGGAGACCGGAACAGAACTACTGCATCTTTGCTTGGAAAGGAGCCAGTTTGATTTGCTTCTGGCATCCTTTTCTGCAGAGTTCTTCATTGAGCTGGAAGAAAACCCCAGTCCCAGGGCAGACCCAGAACACACTAGTGGGACTACATATCCCATCTGGCCTTGGGATCCCACGGGATGAGGTGGTGGACACGGCTGGGGAGGAAGATATCTGGGCTACTGTGCCCAGCCTGCTGCTCAAAGCTCCTTCTCATACTCTTGCTTATTACAATACAGCAAGTTATTGCTTGAACTTGTGTAGCTGGCAGTTTTTCTAAAATAATATTAACAATACTCTGGACTCTTGTGCCTTAAAGAATTGCTAACATTTCTAATGTGTTGTCTTTTTCTTTCTATTAGAGAATACAGCAGCAATTACATTTCTTCCACATCTCCATTTCCCAGGTTGCTTTGCGCTTGGGATAGACCAGACAGTTTATGTACAGTATGTCTTGTCTTTTTTATCTGCTGCTGTATGATGCAACTGGTGATATAAAGAGGGATGCTAGAGCAGAATGGAGCAATGATCTGGCCCTTTCCTGTGTCTCCCTGTAAACATAATTACAGAAATACCGATATCATGCAAGTGATATGAACTACTCCACCGTAAACAGAGACATAAGCAAGATAAGCGTGTCCATTTATCTCTCATTAGGGCTGAGGCAGCAAGTGATGGAAGATTCGCCATGGTAGATTTTAGCATGCATCAGCAAATTGAACCGCACAGACCATTTTCTTAAGTTGCTGACCAACGCGTTTGGGTATGATGCAGCAAAAAGCATTCTACCTTTGGCCGTGTAACGTTGGTGTGAGAGGTACACTTTTATATTCCAGATGACGTCAACCTGCATTTTTTTGAAGTGACCTTATTGATACCGTTGGCATTCACAGACTGATGCCCCATGAGGAGAGGAGGCCTACATTATTCATGCTGTAACAAGCTGCGAGAGTAATCTCATGATGATCAGGATATCGTCCCCTGGGAGGAAAATATTAGCGTGTGACAGGTTGTCGGTTGACATCACAAAACAAACAAACAGTATAACAACACGTGGAACTACGGGACCATGCAAGTCATTTGAGAACATAATACAACCGAGTGCCACTGTGTACCGACGGGCACAGAAACATCCCCGGCATGCCTTGAGCTGATGCTCCCTGTGCGGCCTGCAGCGGCTCACGTTTTCCCTTTAAAGAATAAGCTGGGTCATTCACAAGAATGAATCCCCTCCGAAATGCGCAAGTCTCAGACACGCTGTAGATGTCGCCGTGCTTAGACACGCCACAGGGATTTTGCTGGCCGCACTCCCGATGTTATTCGTCTCGTGTTTGTTGCTTACTGTTAGGGAGTGAAAACGTGCAACAGGGGAGGATGTAATACAAATGAGCAATAAAAGAATATCATTATATCTCTCTCGGCTCTAAACTGTAGCCCTCCCTCGACATTTATTTGTGTCCTCCCAAATTAAGCTCGAAACTCCTGCGTCGTCACAATGTGTAACTGAAATGAGATCCGTGGGGTTAGCTTACTCATACAGAGTTTGTCCCTCAGTCTCTTTAAGGAGTGAATGGAATCGGGGAATTAGACACAGCAGTTTCCACTCTAAAATATGTTGCCCTTGCTTCAACAAAGGACAATAAAAGCACCCCCACCATATGTTTTGGGTGATCAGCATGATACAGAATGTTCAACACACAAACATTTAGATGTCTTCAGTACACCTTGTCCTCCAATAATCAAAAACTGCAGGAAATAGGATGTATATATAATTTGATGTTATATAATAGACATTAAAACAAAAGGGAAAGGCAATTTGTTGGTAATTTATACTGGTTCAAACTTGTTAAATTAAGTTGTATGAATCTTTGCATATTTCCACAAAGAACCAGAGAACCTTTTGAAGTCCTCATGATTTCCATCAGGCTGACAAATACAGCTTTATAAATGGGCCGCACATGTGTATGCCTTCAGGTTTTGTTTAGTGGAACATTACATCCTGGTGTGGACGGTACTGGTTCACAAATTCAACAAAAGGACTGCCTGGTCCATCACTCAGATCATCATCTATTCTGATGGCCTTTGCTTTGTCAAGATATTCAATTGTTGTCCTCTCTGTACTGCAGCTCGGCCCATTCATAGCAGCCACCTGCAGGTTTGTTTGGCCACTCGGTGGTGGTGGTGGTGACTGTGGGTAGTATTATGTGTTTGTATAGATATAGATTGACGTCAGTGCATACTATACAACTATACATTCCCTATCACCACTTTTGTGCATTATTCTCTATATTTCCACATAAATCTTGCATCCGTTTTTTCACGAGACAAAGCAAGAGCTTGGTGAATGAAATGCAGAGAAAGAACAGCGATTAGCAGTTGATTTAAGCCATTCATCATCATTATTATTAGACATGAGAGCTCCACTTCAACTGTGCGTACTAAATAACGCAGATCTCACATACACATTTTAATGTGGAGCAACCCCGACTTCAATTGGGTCAAATGTGTTTTGTGTGACGTTCTGCTTGTGTGTACATACCGTTTTGTGGTCATATGGTGACAGGATGCCAGTACTGGGTGTGCTGACCTGTATTTGCAGGTTGACATAGACAATTATAATTGTGTGTGTGTGTGTGTGTATATGATCACATGCATAGATGTTTTTCTACGTGTGCACGTGTCTCGCAGTACCTGCATTTGTTCGTAAGTCTGTGTGTATGTTCGCTTGTATATAAGAGAAGGTGGAGGCATCCGCAATGCCCGCCAGTGCTGGGAAAGCAGCTATTGGTGGGTTCCCAATTGTAGACCGAGTCATGGGGAATAAGCTGCTATGATTAGGTAGAGCTCCGGTCTGGTATCTTTGTTTGTTGTGGAGCTTAAGTTCTTAAGCAAGTACTGCTTAGAGGTGACGCCTCAGACTTTCATTCCTTCCTCTTCCTGACATTTTTTTTCTTTACGTCATCCTCCCCCCTCCTCCTCATCGTGTTTTCCATTTTTCTTCCTCCGATGCCTCATAGTAAGGAGAGGGAAAAGACACGATAAGAGGGTTCTAATCCAGCAAAGCCAGACAACAAAGACAACGTTTTTTTTAACTTTGTGGTAAAGCGGGGTGCGGCACTAGAGCTCTTTGCGTCACTGCTGTCTTTGGTGCATTCATTGTGGAATTGTCCATAAAACACAAGTGTGCTTACTAGGGAGAGGGTGCTTGTACACCCACCCTATTTCCCTGTTGATTTCTCTCTCTCATTAGGCATCCACTCGCACACAAACGCGCACACACACACAGAAATACACTTACAAAGACATGCAAATCTCCTGCACACAAATCCCTCATGAAAAGAGTGAAAATGCAGACACAACAACCTGTGCACATGTCTATGCAAATGTAAAATACACACATGGAACCACACACACGCACACGTGTCCTATTCGGGACTAGTGATTAAAAGCCATCATTATCTTGCTGTGGCCGTAATGAGAAGCACACACCTGTTTTCCACAGCTGTTCCCGATCACAAGCTGTCGTCATTCACTCTAGGACCAGACGCTTTGGAGGTGATGACTATAAATCCCCAGCTGAGAATCTAGTCGCCACGGAAACAGGCCTCATTAGAATCAGCTCACCGAAGAGACTCGTCCTTTGCCCCGACATTTAAAGTTCTGCAGCAGAATGGGCTTTAGTCACTATAGCTCTCTGGTCCGAGTGCATGCAGGAGAAGTATAAGCTGCAGCATGATCTCATGTGCAATCAAAGGCCCAGTAATGCCCAGCTTTACGGGTCATGGAGCTTTTGAAGAGGTCCCGTTTGGGCTGATATAAGAGAACATAATATTTTCCTTATTCTCTCAATGCAGCCAAGCGTGCACATAAATTCATAACACATTCACACAAAGAGTTTGGTTTGCAATGATGGATTGGTTATGTGAGGGTGCTGTTTATTCATTTTATTTTGCAGTTTAAATTTGATTGAGTTTCCTTTTGGCGGAATCGTTTTGCAAGTGAATTTGAGTTCCCTCTGCTAAACAGTTAAGCAGTGATTATGTCTAGGGCTTTTATTGTGAAGGGCAAGAAAAGAAGGAGTGGATATGGTTTATGGTTTGCGTTGCTTTTTCAAGGTTGAAAGTGAAAAGCTGCTTTGGCCCAATCCCTCTGGCCCCCCTAAAGCCTCAAACCCTGAACCCTCAAGGACTTACTGACGTCACCTGGTAAGTGGGTGAGTGTGAGAGGCTGCGAGGGCTTCAAATAGTGTAAATAGGAATGGGACAGCACTTTGCTGCAACATATCACATTACCATGAATACGACAAAAAATATGCTGTATAATTGTGGGTATTTATTTTATACTTTGTACTCCCTGGTTTGAACGTCTTCCAGACTCTTTCCTCACAAGATGAGGTCATTTCATATAATCTATTTACTCGTTTTTTTGTCAAAAAAAGCTTCAATGACAAAATCAAATATTTGATGAATAAATAAATAAATATTCAAATAAATGTTTTGTTCCATCTTTAACCCTTAATGTTTCTGTGTAAATTGAATAAGACAGGCTGAACACACGTGACCCGTCCTCTTTCTTTACTTTTTTTTTACGTCTCCATACGTCCACTGGTTACCCCGTGTTTAACGTCACATTGCAATGATTTGTGGGTAATTCCCTTAGGCTAAGTCAGCATCCTATGCTGACTTACGGAAAGGGTTCATAAAGGGCTCAAAATGTCTGCAAGAGAGCCCTCAAACACTCGATGATTTGACAGTGGGACAGCCCTAAACCTTCACGGACTTCGCGGGAGCGCGCCTCAAAGTCCGTGAGTCCATAAGGGGGGACATTGGGATTGAGCCTTTGTCTTGGTTTGGACCAAGGAGCCTCCATGTGTGCGCACGTGATTGGTTGATGGCTTTATTCAGTGTGAAAGCTCCGAAAAAATCAACCTGGCTTTGGAAATATTACGTTGCATCATGTGAAGTTGCATAGTTAGCGTGTCATCGTGATAGCTGCGTATGTTTCCCCCCCTCTGCTAACGCTGATGTGCGGCCTGTGACGTCATCCACTCAGCGACAAGCAGGCTGCAGACACAACACCCGAATGCCCTCCTACTTATCTCTGGTGACTTTAATCATGCCCCTCCGTCCTCCACTCTGCCCACATTCACCCAATATGTTACATGCCACATCAGAGACAACAAAATACTGGACCTATTTTATGTCAACACCAATGAAACATACACCTCATCACCTCTCCCTCCCCTGGGGAGATCTGATCACAACCTGGTGCACCTCCTGCCTGTGTATGAACCTCTCTGCTGTTGAGCCAGCAGTCACTCGCAGAGTCAAAAGATGGTCCGAGGAGGCAGACGAGGCTCTGAAGGACTGTTTTGACTCAACCATGTGGGGCCTTTTCAGTGATGCCCATGGGGGGGGGGGGGACATCGACTGTCTCACACACCGTAATGGACTATATTAACTTCTGTGTGGAGAATGCCGTACCCACCAGGACTGTACAGTGTTTTTCCAACAGCAAACCCTGGATTACTCCTGAGATAAAGGCCCTCCTCAAGGAAAAGAGGACAGCATTTAGGTCAGGAAACCAGGAGGAACTGAAGACTCTGCAAAGGGAGTTGAGGAAGAGGATCAGAGAAGGGAAGGCTATAGTGATCTGTAGGACCGGGTCTGGAGGGGCCTCAAAACCATGTCTGGCCACAAAGGACCTGGGCAGCCTGGGTGGATGACGCTGTCATCTACGTTCTTCACGGATGCCTCTCTCTCCTGGATCATGTTTTTAGATTTCACCACCGCCTTCAACACAATTCAGCCCATGCTTCTAAAGGAACAAGCTGGAGCAGACAGGGGTGGACCACCACCTCACAGCATAGATTCTGGACTAGCTCACCAACCGTCAACCGTATGTGCGGAAGCTGCAGCTCCTTCAGTGACCGGCAGCTTCACCCGCGGTGTGTGAAGGAGAGATACCTCAGGTCCTTCCTTCCTGCCGCTGTCCGACTGCACAACCAACACTGCTCCCAGTAGACCACACATACCAAGAACGGACCATTCCTCATTCCTGTATTCATTCATGTGCAATATAAATCCAATGTATCCACTCTGCAATATAGATCATCTGTGCAATATTAACAACCACTCACCTCGATTATATTATATTTTATAAACAACACATTTATTATTCCTTTAGTGTGTGATTACTTATTTATTATACTTGTTTTGATCTTGTTTTTCTACTTATGTCTCTTGTTTGTTCGTTAGCATTATCCACTCTGCTGCTGTAATCCTGCAAATGTCCCCGCTGTGGGACTAATAAAGGATTATCTTATCTTATCTCTTTATTAAGACACTGCTTATAATCACATGCCTGAGCCGGGCTTTACTTCTCTGTCCGTATCGCTGAATGTCTGTCTCACTGTGCGAGTTCATAAAAGTAGCTGGACATTATACATTCTAGCATTCTATTGAACCTGCCTTTTCGATTGTCACTCCATCCGTTCACCTTGGTTGGTCTGCCTGCGACAATGAATTCAGACAGCTCGTCAAACCGTCTGACCGAGAGAGAACAGAGGAAGAAAAGATGCAGGGAATGCAGACATGTTGGAGATGATGGATGAAAAGTGGGATGTTGATACAAACTAGACTCGGATACCAATACTGAGTTTTAAATGACATAATATAACTAGAGGTGTGGGCAATAAGGACACAAGCCTCCATGACTAGTTTTCTAGTATCTGTTTCATCATCCGTTTTATAAAATTCAATATTGACTTGTAATGATATTAAAGTTTTTATCTTACAAGAGATATTTCATTTGTCCAGCTGTTCATCCATCCATCTTTTAGCTACTTGCACAGGGCCGTGATGGGGACATGTGGAGTGGCATGGCGCAGATATCCTGCCGCATCCCCAGCAACATTCAAAGCGAGCTGGGAGTTGTAGTCCCACCAGCTAGTTCCTGGGTCTGTGTGTACAGTGTGCTCTGGGCCAGGTGCCTGAGCCACTTCAGTTCACCAGTGATACATCGAGCGTCACTGTGGTCATATTTGTCATATTCTCCCCTGGTCGAAGGCTCAATCTCATATCAACCCTCATTAGTTGTTCAGACATCTTTTGTGACATCGTTATAAATTTGTAGGAGGATTCTGCATTAAGTTAAAAAAGGGTGAAGGGCAGGGGGAGAGACGAGGGGGGAGGCTTGACTCCGATCAATAGGCTTGCACTGCGATGGAGAGAGAGTGAGATAAAGAGAGAGCAGTTTTCTCACCACTGCAGTATATTTACATATACTCCAAGCCTTTCGCATTACTGTGTGTGTGTGTGTGTGTGTGTGTGTGTGTGTGTGTGTGTGTGTGTGTGTGTGTGGGCCTGTCCACTAACCAGCGCGGGGAGCAGGGGTTTCAGAAGTCATAGACAACAATGTGCCCCGATGCTTGTTGAAGCACAAATTACATCTCACTGCAGTCAATAGATTGTCCTGATAACTTCTGTCTCTCTCTGTCTCCCCCCTTCCCTCCCTCCCTCCCTTTTCTCTTTCTAGGTAAGTAACAACACTGCCGAGATTTTATCTGAACATGAGATGGCTTGAAAGGTAATGTAATCATGCTGGTTTCTCTGTTTTGTGGGTATAGATAGTAGATCTTTACGGTGGTCAAAAACTTGAATACGCGAACCCACTTATATTCATACACCATCTTTTACATCACTCGACTTGACTATTTCATTAAGTACAAGCGGAGATTGTGTAGACACGATGGCGTTGAATAATAATAACAACAAACAGTGAATTATCTTTCAGAACGCAGCACCACCAGCCACATAATAAAATCTCATCTTATTTTTTCATCACCGACTGTTAGGTTGCCAGTCCGTATAATGGGCCTGGCATGAGCAGTATGTGCCTGCGCTGCTTTCACCTAATGGTGGTGTTGTGTTTTGCTGCTAATCTGTTTATCTAATCAGATGCTGAGGTTAGGGGGTCTATCTCATTAACTTGCAGGATATTGATTTCCTGTGTTTAGTGCAAAGTGCTCAGCAGCAGCCTGCTTCTACATCCCCAGATGGCAGGAATGCAGGTTGCTTTCCTCGTAGCTCATCAATCGATCCCGTCTCAGCTCAGGGTTGTTGTGCTCTGTGTGTGCGCGCCTGCAGTCATGCCTTGCTGTAAAAATAGCTACCAAAGCAGATTGATTGCTAGAGAGACATGTTTTATGTTTAGAGGGAGCTGGAGATAAAGACAGAAAGATGGATGGTGTTGAAAAAGATTTGGCTATTAGCATCAGATTAGCACTCTTCATCCGAAATGGGTTATAAAAATGTAACATTACCGATATCCTCTGATGCCTTTCTGATGAAAAGTAGGCATATTCGCCAACACCTTACCCTTATGAGAACCTGACATCTTGTGATAGCGCTGCAATCAATAGACTTCTGTACATTCTAGTAAGAAAGACCCTCACAAACAAATTCTTTACAAATACATTCATGTTCATTTTCTTTAAAGTGTTTTCATTCAAGGGAGCGTGTAATCAGTAGGTGGATGGTAAGCTTGATATAATTCCATTTTTTGTTGATAGTGACATTTTTCAATATGTAGATGTAAAATAATGAAGTTCCTATTCTGTTTTGGTGAGGAAAAGCCGTCTGTTTAGGACCTCGTGCCAAAAGAGGAAGCGGATCTAAGGCTACTTCTCATTTCATGTTTAGTTTTTTTTTATTATTTTTACTTTCGGCAGTGGTTCTCAGCTTCTGTGGCTCATGGCCTCTAAAACGCTTATGGATCAATTTGATCGTACATGTTGCATCTCTGCTCTTGTGCTGCGAGGCAGTGTTGTAATGAATGGATCGTCACTTCTGCTGCCGTTGGCTAGATTATGATAAACGTGTGGGAGTGGCCTCTCTTGTATGGAGCACATCAATGTGAATGTGTGCCATTTGGTGCATTGAGAGTGGTGTGTGTGTGTGTGTGTGTGTGTGTGTGTGTGTGTGTGTGTGTCAGGGCAATGCGTCATTCTGCGACTTGCAGAAGCCCAGGAGCTCCCCTTCGGTAGCTCCCATGCTGCCTCTCTCCGTTATGTAACAATGCTGTTCTCACACTATTGCCCTTTTGCTCTCTCACTCTCTCTCTCTCTCTCTCTCTTCCTGTCCTCATCCCTCTCTACTTTTTTGTTTTTGTGTATGTATGTGCAGAGTGTTGCAATTTTTGGAGCCGTGAAGTTGTGTTTGGGTGGGATGTAGGGGGCTCTTTTGTGCTGACGTGGAGGAGTGTATGCCACAATGCAGCAGACAGCAACTTGTAGAGGCGTCCAATCAGTATTCTGTTTGTTTTCTCATTTTCATTCTTGTCTCTGCTTGGCTCTCTCTGTCTCTTTCAGTCCTTGCCTTCCTTGTAGTTTAACTGTATTCTCTCTATCCATCCCACACCCACTCCCTCTCTGCAGCATACCCTCCTGTGATACAGCTGGAGTCACAGTGGGAGAAAACAAGCTTTTTTTTATGAGCGCTTTTACCAGTCACTTTTAAGAGAATCCAGTTATGCTTCAGTTAGCCCTCTTATGAAGAGAAACAGACAGAGAAAGTGGTTTGGTGAGGAGGTACGGGGGAGAGAATTCATTTAAATCTGTAATACTTAGAAACATTGGGCGGCACAGTGGTGGTTAGCACTGCCGCCTCGCAGCAAGAGGTTTCTGGGTTCCATCCCCGTTCTCTTTCTGTGCATGTTTTCCCGCATTTGCGCTGATCTCTTCTGGGTGCTCTGTTTTCCCCACCACCACCAAAACATCGCCCGCTGTGAATGATGGGGTTGAGGAAGAGCATCTGGTGTAAAACCGATGCCAAATTAAACATGTGGCTCATAAAACGAGATTGCCATCCCGGATCTGTCGAGGCCTGGGTTACCTCGATGGAAACAGATAAAACGCTGTGGCGATCCTCGAAGAAGAAGACCATTTGTTCCATTTTACCCGATGGCTGATTGGAGGATGTCTGCAACCAGACCGGGCTTGGATTAAATCGATGATTTGTTTTACAGTCAGTGGAAGCAGGTGTCAGCATGGCATACCCATTGCCTTTGTGGACAGTCAGTTTTAATGATAGTAACGTGAAACTTTGTTGATCTCTGTGAGGAAGCTCACTATTTCTTGGCCCCCTTCACAGTAGAAGACACCGTGTAGAGTCACATACGGAACAGCACACCTGCAGCAAGTGTCGTAGTCAAGAAGACCAGAATGTATCGAGTCCCACACTGCATGACGCACTTAGGATGAAATGTAGAACATGCTAAACAGAGTCACTCCTCAAATTGTTCTGAAAGATCCACATTCCCATAAAAACACCCACAGAATGTATTTAGTTTCTTAGAGTGTGTCTGTCAAGTTATTGGTTGCATTTGAAAAAAACTTTTTTTTTACACCCAATCACAGTAAAGAAACCACTTTGGCTGAGTGTAAAGTAACAAAAATCATGATTTTCTCCAACCAACACTGGAGTGCAGTTTTGTTTTCATGGACAGGTAAGACACCATCTCAGAGGGTAACAAGTGATCAGGTTGTGAGGGAGCTAAACCACTTCATCATTCCTAGAACGCACCGAACATCAGGGAGCTTTATATAACCTATCCGAGGGTGGAATAATCCTCAGCAATTTATTCAGGGGGCTGAATACCTGCCAGTGAGGGGGATGGGGGGGCTTTTTGCTCACTGCTCTCCCCCGCTGTGTCAGTTTCCCCAGAGGTCAAGTTTCTGTGACTGTTTTCAACAAATATGATCCACCAGATGGTTTATAGTTTCCAGTTAAGCAGAAGGTTCTTCCTTTGATCTCGTGTTATAAAAATTTCAAGTTGCGGTTAATGTCTCTGCACTCGCCTGCCTGTCGGAGCCTGCCACTACATCAAACACACGCAGATGGTACAGAGAGGCACATCTATATGCTTGTGCACACATGCAAGCACACAGAACTCACACAGTCATTTGCATTTGCATTATTGCCAACCACACGTTCAAATAGGCATCTATGGAGGGCTCGCTCCTCTGGGCATCTGTTTGTGTTTTGAGTGTGCCAGTTTTACTTTATTGTGAAGAGCAAACTCTTTTGACAATAATAAAAACAACGTTGCTTCTTAGACAGAGAGCAGAGAGTGTGTGAGACTGAATGAGTTGCTTTCAGATCAGCGGAGGATGTCGGAATTGTTCATCCTGCTCACCTGCACCAGCCTCACACAGATTTCACACAAATGTAACAAGCCGTACACAGATCGCCTCTCACGTCAACCCCCACACTTTTACAGAATCTCTACACATGTTAAATCTCAATTTTCCCTCCCATTTCATCTGCAGTTGTACAACACGGCATCTTATCAAACATTTACTCAAACTGTATTCTCTTCTCTTCTAATCAGATATCGATCACTTCCGATATCTCTCTCTCTCTCTCTCTCTCTCTCTCTCTCTCTCTCTCTCTCTGATGAGGACCTATTGTACGGTAAAAACGTTTGATGTTTCCTCTGGTTCTTCTGCCATTTCTTCTTGGCCGTCTCTGACTTGAAGCCACCGCCCTCCTTGCCTGGGCTTTCTAGTGGGCTGACAGGTTTCATTTGGTGTTGGTGAGGTGTGGATGAAAGTGGGGTGAAAGATTGACTTTTAAATGTCACGGGAGTCATGACGGCAGACAAGGGTGGCGAGGCCATCTCAGTGTGCTCCCCAGCATTTCTTGTCACATCCAGTCTAGAAGGAAGCACAGAATGCTATCATCGCCATGGTATTAAGGGAGTAATACATCAGTAATGTGAATACCAACACACGTTCATTTAAACATAATCAAACCGTCACCTGGTGGTCTGCGTTTATAAGTGATGTCCACAAATGGCCCCTATTTTTGGATTAAACGTTTTAAAGTGGCTTTTTGAAATGCAGTTAAAAAACAAACAATTTCTCAGAATTTTGGGGGGAAACGAGATATTTTTTAACAAACGCAGTATAGAAATAGAAATATTTATCTTTCTTTCAACATCAATAATATATTTTTCAATACATGAACACTGGGAAATAAGGTCAGTCAGTCCCACAGGTTGAGAATTTATTCATAATGGTCTAAGCTCCATAATATCATATTGTCACATTGTAATTGCACTTCTGTAATACCTTACTTCTGGTTAGGGAAGCCATTTTCCCAGTTTAGTTGCACCATAGTTCATCACTACATTCATTTGGCAGATCAATTGCGCCTTAATCTTCATTATATGATTTTAATAACAGTGCACCCTAGTGGTTGTGTTGCTCGTTTTTAATTATCTGCCCTCACATCGGTTACGTTGTCACTTTGAGGAATATCAAATAAGTTAAACCAGCTGCTCTTCCCCTTTAATAATCTACGAGGCCTTGTAACGCAGCACTCTTCTTAAATTGTGTTTGTTCTAGTGTTGTATATTTAGCGTTCACACTGCCCCTTTGCTTGTGTTTCATCACAGCGCATGTAAACTATGAATACGTCAAATATGAGCTTTCCTCCAAAGTCTGCAGACATAATGTCACAGACTGAGCCATTTCCAGCGAAAGATTGTTTTACAGCCAGCAAGCCTCCTCCTCCTCCTCCTCCTCCTAACCTGTAATTACTTTAACAGTTTAATGTCACACAAGTCCCTCACAATGCTCTTTCCTACATCCTGCACCCTCTTCATAAGTCATGCCCTTTAATGGAATTTAGGGCAGTTAGAGAAAAACTTTGCAATGTTTTCCCATTACCCAATTTTCCTTCCACATAATCACTCACATATCTTGTTCATTCAAAGAGTTTTTAGTCTGATCGCAGTGGCTTGCATATTGTCTTTGATGGTACATCATTTAGTACTCATGTCCCCCTAAGGAGCAATTGTAATCACTTTGATATCCTCTGACTTTTCATCTCGCGCCCATTCTGACCAAATACCTGCTAATGACTTTCCTATAAGCCTCAGTTGTACTTTTTGTTTTGTTCAAATTAACAAATGTTAGCATTCATGGTTGACGTTATGCATGCCAATGTTAGCATTTAGCTCAAAGCAGCGCTGTGGTTAAAAACAGCCTCAAAGAGCAGCTATCATGGATCTTTAGTTCTCCCCGATCACATGTATTAACAGACAGTTTAGATCTGCTTTGTATTTGTTCCTCTCAGATCAACTCGTTTCAGATACCAGCGTGAATGAGCGTAAACAGATCAGTAGCAAAGCTAAATATATCTTGATACACGGCTTTGACAAACTGCACTGAACAGGATCTAAGTTAAATTATTCCTTATTTATTCGGTTCAACAGCAGACATTCCACGTCCCCTGAGCCTACAGTAATTAGCCAATCACCGGAGGTCATCATTGGGTCATATCGTCCCCCAGAGGAATCACTAATCACACCCAGATAGACACACAATCCATCCAGGGCCGTGATCAAGGCTCAGGCTAGTCAGCCAGTGCAGGGGGAGCCAGTCGAGCTCGGCTGCAACAGTGACACAACGTTGGTGCAATGCAGGAAAAGTCTATTTTTGGAGGGGTTGAGCAACAGAGCTGACACCATGGCTGGTAATGGAGGTGCGAAGACTATTGGAGGGGATGGATACAGACATTAAGGTGGTAAAACTGTAGATCTACACAACAGCATTCCAGAGTTTGAGAAAAAGGTAGCTGCAACAGAGAGATTGTGGATGACATCAGTATGCGGTATTAGAATTCATGTATCATTAAGTCAACAATATGCATCTTGACACTTTTCTATGTTACCGACATTAGCTTAGAGAAATGTCCTACAGCAATTCTAATTCTAGTTTTTCTGCTTCTGCTTTATGAGGATTTAACCCATGGTGCTCAGACATTTTTTGTCTGTGTGTAAGACGTCTTTTCATTATAACGGTCTTATTCACAGTAGACTAGTTGTTACGTGTCTTACCAGGAGATGCACAGGTGCAATTGATACCTTTTAATGCTGGTTCTGTTCCATTTGAGTTTACCAGTATGCAACACCTAAGCTGGCTTCAGTGGGCTGGGTGCGCAGTACGTACCCCTCTAGTGTTAGATTTGGACGTGGCAGGGACGGCGTGGCAGTTTCCACTCGTTACATGCATAGTGTCCTTTCAAAATAAACTTCCATCTTCACAGGAAGTCAGATTTAGGCTACAAAGCCACTTAGTTAGGTGGTTGACGTTAGCTTGACAGACTAATAACTCAAGTCACTACCGAGTGACAAAAGAGTCACGCCACTAGTGACTCACGTGACTAAGCAGTCAGCCAGCCTGCAAACACAATACAGCCAACTGACCAGCGTACTCCTGTATTCACACACTTCTAAAATGCACTTGCAAGGTGACCGGGTGAGCTTCATTTGATCGCCGGGGTACGAAGCTCTTATTGAAATGTGCAACGCAGCATCTAATTGGTCCTGTTTGTTTTCGATGGCAGCAGATAAAAAGCACAATGCTGGAAATTGACAGAACACTTGATAATCACTGTGAGCTTTAGCCTGCACGTGTGCATTTCATACATGTGTCACAGTTTGAGGAAGAGGAGACGGGTCAGCTTGGACACAGCGTGTGACCCCAATCGGTGCATTTGTTTGTTGCTTGTGTGCGCCTCGTAGTTTTCAGGGAGCATTGTTCTCCAAAACAATTCAGCGATTTTTGGGAAATTTAAAAAGTGATCAAATCCAAAAGGTTGACTAAATACAGCATTCCTGTGCATTAAACGTATTTATTAAACGTTTGTTTGTTTGACGGTGTTGGCGGTGATCGCTGACTTCCTCGTCGCCTGCTGGCTGCTCAAAGAGAAGGGTGACATGTTGCTAAAGCTGTAAATCTCTTATATAGTTAGTTGTTAGTTCAAAACAAAGAATCTGCAAAATGTGGCACCTCCGTGTTTATCACTTGTGCAGACACACATACAGTATGCAGTGTGGGAAATACCAAAACCTGCAAAACATCCTGCAGCCCTGTAACTCTTAATTAGTGCTTTACTGAAAGCATTGGAAAAGCCAAAAAACACAGAGTAGTGGTGTTTATTGTGAGAGAAATTCACAGTATGTTGTCTGAGACAAGTAGCTAATTAGAGTGATAGATAAACTACGGCTGATTGTATTGGCATTTCTAGTCATTTCTAGATTGTCTGACTTACTTTTGACTGCCAGTTTCTGTGGCTTCTCTACTGTGTTTTTCACTTGTGTGGACACGCCACTGTGACGTCAACGGGCAAATACCAAAGCCAGCAATACATTCCTACATATTGTACTCATGTTAACAGCTAGTAGGCTGCTGTTTGTCCTGATCAGGAGTTAGCCTTTTACACTGAACGTAAGCTGTTGTGATATATAACAAGTAACTACACACATGGGTCTAGTCTTATGTTTTGTGTCTATACTGTGGCAAGAAGTAGTAAATGACACTTCCCTCCTATAAAGCATCTGCTAGGTTTAGCCAATGAAGTATTAAGTGAACACTTTGTACTTACACCCTTGTTAGTACACTGTGTATTGGCAGGTTTCCAGTAACAAATGACAGTATGAGTTAGTGCTGTAACGAACCACTGTTGATCCGTGATAGGCACGGATCCCTCTTCACGGCTCGGCAACACATGTGAACCGCGGATTAATTACACAGTTTAACGTTAATCATCACATCGTTTTCCGTCGATATTCAGTCAAATCTGCGATCAGGACATCGGCATTTAGGCTTTTCTAGTTGCCGACCTCTGCTGATGTTACATTGTAAACAACCAATCACCAAAAACATTATGATGCGTTCACGCTCTGTTCAGTGAAAATGAGTATTGGGCAAAGGTAAATTATAACATTATCATGATGTGTTCACATATAATAATAATAATAAAATGAAGTGTTGGTGAGAAACTTGAATGAATCCAGTTGTTTGAAGATGTTTTCACAGCAACATGAATAGATATTAGAGATGATTTATGAGCCTTATCATTTGAATTGTATGTTTTTATGAACAAAAAAACCCCTATAAATGACTATAACATTTAGAGTTTTTGGTGGTTCACAGACTTCAGAGCGGTTTAAATGATTTTTGAAACGGTGGCAAACACAAAAGAGTCTGGAGCCTGTAGACCAGCTGCTATAATCAAACAACAAAGGGACCTGTATCTAACAATATGGATCATCAATGATCGCAATTATATTATATTAGCAGTTATATTTGCTCTCTTTTTTCTTTTGTGCTGATCCGATCCATGACCATGATCCGTGAGTTTTATGATCCGTTGCACCACTAGTATGAGTATAGAACAGTGTGCGCAACACGATATTTGCAACGTGATCTATTGATTTCAGTATTGGCACTTAAAAATTTGTAAAAGTGACATTTTCTCTTGTCAATGTATTTTGGATGATGAAGGTATCAGAGGGAAGAGCAGAGTTTATTGCACCGCCTCTTAGTGACTGTTATGGACCATTGATATATCGTGCGCTCTTGGAAAACAGCCTCATGAAATAGGTATCAACTGTCACAATGGTGGTTTTTAACCTGATACTCAGGAAGAAGAAGAGATTCCCTCTTATTTTTTGTTCGTATCCATTATTTCTTATTATTTTGTTAGTACCCATTGATTTGTGGGATTCCCCAATGTGTTCTTGCTGTTGCTCTTCCTGAGGTATAAGAGAACATCTGACTTGTGGTTCGAGAGCACTCCCAACAAGATGAGAAAATAAACATCTCGTCAGTCCACAAATTGTTTGTCCAACGTGGGAACATAAGTTTTAAGTTTGAGGAACATGACAAAATGCATGAATAGCATATAGTCAAATTTAGATTAATATATGTTTTAGAGTAATTATGGTTGGATTATTAAATTTGTGGGCTAAATAAATACTATTGGAATATTAAGACTATAAAAACCCTTGGATGACATTGCTGTGTTAAGCTTCTAGATGCGTTACATACTGCTCTTTGATTCGTTTGATTTTCTTGTACCACCAGTACTTTTATCTCAATTTCACTACTGCTGAAGTTCTTTTTTTTCCACCAATTTTGGTGCCACAGTACCAATTCTTGGGCGTGTGCCAGTGTATTAGCACACAGTCAAAATAGACCTGCCCTCATATAGTCTTTAGGGGGCGTTACTGACGCTGATAATAAACAATCTCACTCACTCCTCCGTTTTATTATTTAGTTGAGTGTTGCTGCTTGAGGCCCATCGTGACCGATTTTCCTGTGAACTTTGTTTTTATGTTCGTCATGTTTTCTTTTGTGTGAATCTATTTTTATGTTGTTAGTTATGAATTGTGTTTGAGGAATACAATTTGTTTTATTGATGAGAACATGCACACCATAATTATCTTTTTAGTGCCTTTGGAGGTTAAATCTTATTTAATTATGAATATTTTCACGGCATGTCAGTGTGCAGTCAAATATATGCCTAATTAGACCTCTGTCAAATCCAGCCCCAGCGAGGTCACAATATTGTTGCTAAAGTTGTATAAAGAGCTTAAATCCAACACATTCAGGGATAATCTCTACTGTTTTGACATGTTGGTGCTATTTGTCATACTCAAAATAGTTTTTCTTAGTTGTACTATCACACTAACTGATATGTAGGATTTGCAGTCTTGCAAAATGCTTTTTTTTTTAGTTACTCCATTTATGGTTTGCTGAATGCAATATATGCAGCCCAGTTTTATATATATACTGTATATATCCATGTGTCTTTCACCACTGACAACAGCAGCTGCTTTTTTTTTCTTCTCATGATTTAAGTCCTTTGGTCCGCCTTCAAATCAAAGAGTCAAAAAAAACATTCTCCACTCCACAAGTGAGCAATCTTTTGGCCACTTAAACATTCTTCACATTCTACAAATGGCCCTTGAAGCCTCCGTGTCCCCATTAGATGTGGGAATCTAATTACAAATATCTGATTTGAAGGGGGAATGAGTTAACCTTTGCTCAAATGCCACCGCATAACCATCTCTGAATGGCAAGGAGGAGGACCGAGCCCAAGGCATCTCCACAGCGACACACACAGAGTGATGGACAGCTGGCCCACCTCAAAGGAACCAAACGTGTGTGACGGACCAGTTTTCTCTCAGTCAGAGACGTTCGCTCTGCTATCTGAATGGAGAGTATGTGGGATTTTTGTATTAACGTGATGATTTAGCTGCGCTGCCGTGGTTTAAATTGTCTTTTTCATACGTTCAATGCTAACTGGGGCATGGAGCTGTCATTTGGCTACATGGCAATTCCTTTGTGTGCTCAAGCATTAATAGGCAACACAGTTCATATATTGATTTTAGTTTTACAAAGCTCCCCTTCAGGTTTTATGGCCTGCAGAGTTGCATCATGTCTGCTTTGTTTTGCAAAACACTTGGAGCTAAAGCAGTCATGCCTCTGGCCGGGCCATGCTGTCGGACCAGCTGTGTGATTTGACCGTAGACGTCGTGTAGACGGCGTTCTTTCGATCAGCAACTGAATGAGGAAAAGTACTTTGCTAAATGTCAGTACATGTGAAATCGATATGTACTTGTTCCGCTGTGTAATCCGGCCTCTTTCCCCCTGATGCCTGGTTACAGAGAGCAATGTAGGACCACTAATGTAATGGAAAAGGCCTCCTGATTCAAATATGATGTGATGTTTTGCAAACGGAAAATATATCGTTCTGCCTACAAGCAGGGGAACACGCGTGCTGATGGTGTAACACTGGTTTTGTTATGGCTGTAATATATCATTGTTCCACGGTCTCTGTGTCCCTGCAGCATGGCTGCATTTGATCTTTAATTTACTCGTCATCAATCTTACCTTGTTCTGTCGCCGCTGCACTTTCACCTCTGTCTAGAGAATTGATGAGATAAGCCTCCCCATTGTCCTTCTTGTTTTAAATATTGTAGAACATGCTAGCGACCCTCTACCCCGCCTTCTCTCTTCATCTGTGTTTTTGTCTTTCGCTCTCTCCCCCTCTCCTGCTTCGTATATTCATTTGATTCTGCCTTTACGCTCTTTATTTTTCGCCTCTCTCCTACATTCTTCAGGATGAGTCGTGACAGCTCATCAGTGTGAGTAGAGCAGGGGCCGACAGCCCCCAAAGCAGGGACTGAGATTATGTAATACCATATAAGCTCACGCATACGCACAGGAGCATACAGTGTATGTTCTATCATTAGAGGGCTGACTTTTGTACGCGAGATGTCTGAAATGATACGATTGTTTTAAGAATAATTCTGGGAGACAGATGGAGAGATATTTTTCTGTATGCGTACATAATGTAAAACGGGTGCTTCAGTGCTTTCTAGCTGCTTTTGTTGCTTAACCATTAAATTCAGGACCAAGAGAACTGCATTTCTGTCTCCATTTTCCCGCAAGCGGATTCCTCAACATTCAGCTTCACTCCACCCTTTTCAAGACCGGCTGTTGTGGCTGAAGGTGCAGGCTTGCAGAGGCTGTGCGGTGGTTTGACTTTTGGCAGGAGTTGAGAGGCTGCTGACGTGTGTGTTGGGCAGGATGTGTGTAAGAGGCAGTGCTGGATCCTGTTTTTCAGACCACAGCAACTGGAGCTCAGCCACAGCTATGGTCTTTAATGCAAAACACACACACACACACACACACACACACACACACACACACACAGACAGACACAACCTTAGTGTGCTCACCCCAACCTCGACTCATAACTTCCTTGCCAACACCACACGCACACAAATGTGTGAATCCCTCATACACGTGCATGCAAACGCAGACTGTTGCACGTCCAGACACTCACTCTCAATAACGTTGAATGTGATGACTTGTAGATTTGCTGTGATTTATCTCGTTATCTTCATAACAGATATAAAAGACCATATGGGGCCCGAGGTTGCCAGTGTAAGAGCCGAGGAATGCATCATACTGCATTAAGGCCAAACGAGACATCCTGTATAACAAGTTCCTTGAAACAAACATGCCTTGAGAGGCTCGCTGCATGCCTTCACAGTTGGCACTATACAACAACACACACACACACACACACACACACACACACACACATACACACGCGTGCAGAGAAAAATAAGGTGGCATTTGTGTGGTTTGAAATCTCATGGTTCACTGGCATGCATGCAGACACTGGAGACGGACAGGGTTTGCTTAGGGTAGCAAAAACAAAACTAAAACAAACTGACAGGGCAACAGCAGGGTTTGCGTTGTTATGATGGCGGCTATTATAGGGGCAACGTCGCGTTACTATAGAAAAGAAAAGCTGAGCGGAAGAGTGGATTAAGGGGAGGAAATGAGGGGAATTACTTCTGTGAATATTTGCGCTGTTGTGGCCAATGCAAATTGTACATGTGCAGACCTGTTCCCCTCTGAATGAGGTGGAGCGGCATGTGGTAAGAGGATCAATAGGTTTAGCAGACTGGATACTGAAGGAGCAGACACACCTCTTACACAGGGTCAGGACATCCCACTTACTGGAGCAAGGAGGGAGGGAGGGAGGGGGAGGGAGGGAGACGAGCAAGAGCGAGACAGAGAGAAGAGGAGATACCAAAGAGGCACTTCACTGTTTTACTCTCTTCCCTTCCTGGGAGGTTGCGAAAAGGGCAGAACAAGAGCGGGAGACACAAAGTGAGAGAGACAAAGGGGGCAAAGCTGAGAGGATGAAAGCGACTGTGAGTGTGTGAGTGACTCTGTGTGTAACATGCTCTGTCATGCTGGTGTGACTAGCGCTGCCCCTTCAGCTGTCGTGGCTGGCTGTCAGGGAAGGAAACGTTTTCCGGAGGAATGAGCCCCTGAACCGGTTCACCATGTGGATGTGGGACAGTCATTTTCGAACCTTTGCCGGAAGAATCCCACGGAAAAAAAGAGCCACGGCCGGAGAGCTGAGCTGGTCCTGCTGGGTGGCCGCCTGTGTGCTCCCACTGCTGAGACTCTCTCGCTGACAGACAGAGTTCACACTGGGCTGCGCCCAGTTTGTGTTTTTTATTTTTTATTTTATTCTCACATTTATTGGAATTTTTATTTCTCTTCTGGAACTCAATGGATTTTATGGCGCTATGTAGTTTGACTTTTAATGTTGCCTTGTTGGATAGAAGCCGGCGCTTTTTTTTACAGTGATACATACACTCGGACAAAACCAGTACGGTTGGAAGTTCACAAGGGGCTCTTTACCGGAAGACTGGTCCGAATGGGAGCATCACAGCAGTGGACTGCACTATGGAACGCTACATATTGTGCTGTGGCCTGTGGATACTGTGGGGCAGTGTCTGTAGATAGATAGCTAGATAGACAGAAGGGCTCAAAGGGTGAAAGGTAAACAGGTCGGGGGATCAGCCCTGACAAAGCTTCGGTATGAAGCCTGGAAAATGTCCAGGTGTTCCCAGTGACAGGTCCATGATGCACCTCAGCCATTATCCTTTCAGAAGGCACTCCTGGATATGGTGAGTATTGGAAGTTGTGATGGTTTAAAGATACATGTGAACTTGTTACTGTGTGTGTGTGTGTGTGTGTTTTAATTCTTCTTTTGTTGCTTTACTACTACATAAAGGAGTGTGTGTATTTGTGGGCGAGTGTGTTATTTTTGTGGCATGGCTACAACTCCCTGAAGGCTGTCCGAGCCCAGCCCAGTGTAGTTTGTATCCCAGCTGAGGTCAGATGTATTCAGGGGAATTTATTGTTAAATGGGCCATTTCCTGTCATTTTCTCCCACACTAAATGCTCAAGTTAATCAAGTGGACGGCTAGTCCGAAATAGAAATCACACAGCGTTGAGATGGAGACTGCTTTTCAAGAGCAAAACTAGCTGGAAAAATAACAACAACCTGCTGTATTGTTGCTGTTTTGATTAGTCATACTAAGGCTGGGTATCTCATGGGAATAGTTGTCTCACAGCTACATTATGAACTGGGAGGGACACAGAGGAGTCAGTGATGTCATCATAGTGGGCTGTTGGGATATGAACAATGCTCATACATCATAACATCTTCGTGCTAATAAAAAAATAAATAAACCCATTCGAGAAATGGTAGCCCGGGGAG
This sequence comes from Leptoclinus maculatus, assembly GCA_032191485.1. Lineage (NCBI taxonomy): Eukaryota > Metazoa > Chordata > Actinopteri > Perciformes > Stichaeidae > Leptoclinus > Leptoclinus maculatus. Next base: position 15,351,703 of record JAVDOI010000005.1, read on the forward strand.
TTACATTGCCGTCTGTCAGACATGTTTTTGACCAGTTTTTATTTGGCATTAGTCTTCCCTGGTGTGACAGTACACTTGCACACGAATGCTACACTTGCTACACTTAACCACATTCTTAACCACATTTTTTGTATTCTTTTCAGTTGTTAACAGCCCTGGGCCTCTGGGTGTTCTCTGTGCTTTGTTTCAAAGCTAGGCACAGACATGCAGCGTATTTCAGCCTTTCCTCTGTTGTTTCTCTCCCTTTACACTGCTGGATGATGTGTGTAAAGGCAGGAGGACGTGGAAAGATGAGCACTAGATCGGAAGCAATCTACAGTATGTGGCACAACTTGTTCTCATCAATAGCGGCCATTGATTCAACTGATACAGCCGCTCGTATCGCAGAGGATGAGGAGATGTGCCCAAAAATGCAATTTAGTAGGTTTTAGTGTTGAATTCAACATCACACGATACATTGCATAGATGTTTGACTTAAATAGACAGAGGACTCACTGACCTTATTCAGTAGAGACAGAGAAAGAGAGGGGGAGTAAATGGAGCACAGAAGAATAGATGAGGACAAACAGATGAACTCTACGCTAACGCCAAAGCACACATGAAAACACACAAAAGCGTGTCCACCCAGCGACTCAGACTTACTCATGTACACGCACACGCACACACGCACACATACACACACACACACACACACACACACACACACACACACACACACACACACACACACACACACACACACACACACACACACAATACACAAAAGAGGGCTGGCCTTTCAATCAAATATTGGTAATCCATGAACATATTGCAAACAGAAAGACAGCTAAACATCCTTGTTCCTTTCTTTCCTCTTCACACACACACACACACACACACACACACACACACACACACACACACACACACACACTGGAAGGGATTATCATGCACACAGTCAAGCTGTATAAACATAAACTCAGACACAGGTGGAGGTGACCATATAGTGGAAAGCCTAGGTGAGTGAGCTTGCAATCGGTCGCTGTTTTAATCAATATACATCTTCCTCACGCTGCATTTACTCTCCTGTTGCTATCGTTGAAATGCACAAGGTAAATAACAGTAAATACATATCACACATGTCATCGGAGCAGTAAAGAGAGAAATCACGTTACTTATAACACGCTTTGGCTTCCACGCAGTCGTCCCTTGTTGCTGTACCTTCTTCATTAATTAGAGAGAAATCTGACCAAGATGTAATTCACAGTCTGCTGGAATGTGTCGTGTCGGCAAATTGGATGTATGTAGTAAACCTAGTGACAGCGTTGCAACAACAATTCAGGGCTGCCATGCTTGTCAGAGTTGGGCATTAGTCTCTGAAAATAGGAGACAGGCCTGTCAGACTCCATTTAAACCTCAGGCAGGGATTTCTTCTTCTCTTCCTCTCTGCACCATCGTAGTGTGCGGTAGTGTGCGCGAGTCCACGGTTTCCAGGATCTGTATCATTCATTGTACCCTGATAATGGACCAGTGGCCTTCTTTCTGTGCCAGACCTGTGTTGTACAGCCAGAGAGAATAGAGCTTATAATGATTGCACAAAGATATTGATCTGGGTACTGAGTCACAGAAAAAAAAATACATTTATGTCTTCAAATGTGCACTCACCCAGACATGAACAAACAAATGTATTTGTTGTGGTTTTTTGAGCACATGCCTCTCTCTCCCTCTCCCTCTCTCTCTCCCTCCTTCTCTCTCTCGCTCTCTCTCTCTCTCTCTCTCTCTCTCTCTCTCTCGCTCTCTCTCAGCAGGACATGCTGCATTATGGGGTTATTGTCACAGTCAGCATCTTTTATCGATCTTCTATCGAACCGTTAATGCACAGAGACTCTCAGGAGTGATGTAATAATTGGCACACTGTTTGTTACATATTTAAATGTGCAGGGTGTCGCCTTCAGCATCACAACGAATGAACCGAGAGGTAACGGCATTAAACGCTAACCAGAAAGGAAATGAAAAGTTTGTGTGTAGTAATCCAATGAAGTGAATCCAGCGCCTCAGAGACCAGGGGGAGAGGAGAGACGAGGCTATATTTAGAAAACAGGGATTGAAGCATTGCTTCCCTCTCTCCTCAATATTAGAGGGTGTGTCTAGTCAGTGGATAATGAATAGTTTAAATATGTAATGTATTCATTTAGCTTTTTCCTAGGCATGGTGTTAAAGGACATCATGTTTCACTCTTCCTCTCCCTTGTTCGCCCCAAGGGGGGCTACCTCAGACGTACCACAGTTTGAAATGAGATAACACGACACGAGGCATCGTTATCTCATTTCTTGGACGTATTCTTCTCCCACTGCACATTGTTATTGATTAACTAACGCTGCTGGCTTAATCTCAGCCAAACTTCAGATTACTTTCTATCACTCCAAGTTACTTTGTTGGGACTGAGGCAGAGCTTTAGAAATGGGCTTTTTGTAGACAGCAGAGACTTGCTGTCAGTTTTGAGGAGACAAAGTCATCGCTCATTGTTGTCCCAGAGGACCACCAGTGGTGTGTGTGTGTGTGTGTGTGTGTGTGTGTGTGTGTGTGTCAGTGTGTACAGAGCCACTTCTCACCTGCAGCATCAATCTCTGCCAGCCTGCTGTGCAGGGTTATGCTGATGTACTCAGCCATATTAAGGGTGCTCTTCACTCACTCCCCCTGATAGGACCACACAGTCTAACACTCCTCTCTTCTTCACACTGTTTCTTCCACGGCATCCTCCCTTGGAAGCCAGGCTGTTCTGTGGGGGGGGTGGGGGGCTGATTGGGGGGAGCACACAGCATGCTGTGTTTCATATCCTCCAGTTTCAGTGTAATTTAATACCAGAGTAATAATTGAAGAAAACATATTTTTATTTTTACAATGAAAGAGATTTCTTTCTTCATTTTGATGAAATCATGTTTGCCGAAAAGACAAATTGAAAAATATCGTCTTAGCTGCTAGCTTGTCTTTGTTTAAAATCATTACAAATATTATTGCTATACTTATTTTGGCTGCTGGTCAGGCATCACAGCGTTGTTTTAACAAGTGATAGGTATGTTTTATTCATTAAATCTGTATCCATTCATTTTGTTTAGCCAGTCTGAGGCAACTGATCAAGCTGTAAACACATCATTTGGGTTATTGTCACATAATGAGTTGATGTGGCAAACATGTTGGCAGATAATTACATTTTTACACAACCAGATTTGGAGTTGTGTGTTTCTTGCCACATGGTTTATCAGACCTTTATCACAAACGGCTTCCTGCTGTGTCTCGAAACACATACTCCTCCTGTCAATACTGCAGCTTTAAAACACAAACTAATCCTTTTTCCTAATTAATAATTAAAAAAGGTTGTACGTTGTATCCCCTGATGAATCTGTTTGCACTTTGGATGAGTGTGCTCTGCTTTCAGTCCTACAGTCAGTGAAACAGCCGTCTGAACGGATCACACAATCTGTGACTAAAATCTACTCTTATGCTGAATATGGGGTCCTGTGACACTCGCCTTCTGACTTATTACGGTCTTTTCACTAGTTTCAGTTCATATTAAAGTCGAGGCCTGTAACGTGTGAATAAGAGCTGTGATAGTGAGAATTAACTGGAATGTGTCTTTACTCCAGCTTTCCCATGAGGCAGTGCGGTGTTACATTGATTATGGAGTTGCTCGAGGCATGACAGACATGTTCTCGCTGATACGTTTGAGGCTCTCCGTTTAATCGCCATCGAGGGTTGCCACGTTGCAGTGACTCCGCTGTTTCACCAGGAATTTCAATTAGCCCATCTTTTGAATTGCTAAATGATCAGTTCATTATTTCGCACCTATTTTGCAGGACATCTTTGCGTTAGTGTGTGTGTTTGTCTGAGCATACACGCTGAGTCAGTCAGTGCTGGCAATGCTGAGACTCTTCGTGCCCAAGCTGTGCTGCGCTCTCCACCATCCAATATCTCTTTCACACGTTGCTGCTCTCGGAGTTCTTATTGTGTTATTCTGCCACTTATTTACGTACAGTTCATCCTTTTCTGCTATGTGTTATGCAGGAACACCTCATGTATTTTCCTACACACACAGACACATACACACACCTTGATGCGGTGCAGAATGGACAATATCTAGCGAGAGTGTTGTCATTACTCATTACAGCATCCCAAAGCCAAAAACTGCCTTTCACATTGGCAGACAGCAATAGGCTAATACTGTTATGTTCTATTGGCATCATTAAAATAATTTTCCATATCAGATTTTTTCGTTTCTCACCCAGACAAATATAATGAGTCAACCTTGGTGCATTACTTGTCTGTTTATCTAGTTGGGGATAGGCTGCTTTTAGCATGTTAAAATAATATGATAATAATATGTCTCATTTGTGCCTTTGCATGGTTTTGGATTGGCAATTAATTACTGTTTTCATTTAGCGTGATCTAATTGTTTTTTTCCACTGTTAACTATAACATTGGACCTATTTACTGTACTTTTTTGCCCACTGAGTCTTTCATTAATTGTGATTGTAAATTAATAAACAGAGAGCGATAAGAGAGGAACACTGCGCTATGTACAGCCATGCCACCGGCTTCAACAGCAGCGGCTATATCGCTCCATAGTTACATAACTTACTCACTGGAGTACATATAAAACGCACACAAGCGCAGCAGTCCTGGAAAACCCGGAGGTGGAGGCCGCTCTGACATCACATTCATTTTAAATATCCATTTCATTTCGATTGTATTCATCGCGGCCTGCCGCTGTTCACACGGCAGCTGCACCATAGGGCATTCAATCTTGTGTTCATCTCTGGGACAGAGGCAAGAAGATGGACAGATCAATAAGAATACAGCGTGGCAGCCAGACATATCAGAGGCGGGGGATAGCTGCAGGTGCTTGTATGAGCCCAGCATAAATCAAAAGTAGAAATGTTACAAGCTAACGCTGGAGCTAAGAGAGCTGGGACCGCCTCAGATGGCCCCAGACGGTGATGGCCGTTGTTAGTTACGTGAAAAGCAAGTAAATCACAGATCCATATTTGCTTGAGGTCTGTGTAGTGAGGTGTCTGGCTGTTTTTGAATGACTGTGGTAGTGGTAGTTTGATCAAATATCAATGAGTGCAATGTGTGTGTCCATAATTATACTTCGTGAAGATGCCGTCATACGACAAGTCGTATTGAAACGATTAAGCGAGCTAAACGTTTTTCAGCCTTTTACATGTTAAGATTTGCTTAATTTCTGTGTTTTATATTTTTGTAAAGTGAGCATCTTTGGTTTTGGGCTGCTGGCTGGATGTAACCTGCAATCTGAACATGTCCTCATGGACTCAAATGTCCCATTGATTGACATTTTTTCACTATGTTACGCCATTTAATACACAATTAATCTGACGCATAATTGACGGATTCATCCACAATGAAAAAATAAAGAATCGCTGCATCACTAACGACCACCATAACACTCGTTCAAGGACCTCTTAACCTCTTAACTATGTAGTACACAAAAACAGATTTTCTTTCTAATTTGCCTGACGTTCAAATGGGAACGCTGATTCGGTGGCAAAATACGAAGAAATGAGGGAATGTCATTACTCAGTCTAGCATTACTCATTACTCAGTCTGTGGGTTGTTGGGTTGGAGTGCCGCTGTTTCAACCGTGTACGTCACGATTTGACCCAAACAAAACCTGCGGCTAGCCAACAGATGTTATCATGCCCGGGCCCTTTCCTGCAGGAACAAAGCAGCTCTCTGAGAGAGCGCTTGTTCTATACTCCGACCACCGCTGCAAAACAAGCAGTTGTAATGAAACAAAAAGATGTGAAGAATAGCGTTTCAAGGAAAACAGTGTGGGGGCCCAGCCCTGGGATTTTCTTTAAGATGCACTAAGATTGAAGGATTTGTTGCATCACTCGCTCTCTGTTGGCGTGTGTTTGGAGGTATAGGGGCGTCATCAGGCTTTGGTTTCTTGGCTGCTGCTTTCGCGAGAGGCCACGGCTTAACGAGCAACCCCCCCCTTTTTAGAATCCCATTCCCAAAGGGGTGTCGACTTAACGGGGAATGTTACACTCGTTCTCAGAAGATCTCGGACTCTGTCAGCTGTTTCTAGTTCAACCACCTCCCTTGTGGTCCGCGTCAGCGACGCCAGACATCACAGTCATTAAGAGAAGTGCCTCTCATTAGAAGGAAAAGCATGACGATGTTCATATCAGGAGGGGATTGCTCGTGATGATGATGATGATGATTAGGATTTGGCAGCATCATGTTACAAGCTCCACCGACATCATTTGTGCATGTGCAGTGACGGCTCTGAAGAATAAACACATCTATAAATACATATATGCCAAAGTCTACATGCACATTTGCATGCACACACACACACACACACACACACACACACACACACACACACACACACATGCCTGGCTGGATTTAGAAATATTACAGACTTATACAATATTATAATCCCAGCTAATGCTTGCCAGGTAAACTGTGCGTGTTCAGGGTGGGGAATGACTTGAGTTGAAACCCTAGAAACTTTTGAACTTTTGAGAGGTTTCTTTGACGATTGTTTGTTTCTGCTTTTCCCTTTTGTCCAGTTTTATTAGTGCATTGTGTCAGACTTCCTTTCCAAACTCTACACATCCACACTCTTTATATAACCACATGTTTAGTCTACATATGTCACCTTCCTCTGTATTATTTTACATGCATTGGTGTATTATAAATGCAATTGTACAGCGCTTCCTTAGAGGAAATACACTCCTACTTGCACAAACCCGAACTGTTACACTCATCCATCCGGTACGACGGACTCTCACATTGCAGGGTGTAGAATAACACTCTCTCTGCAAGGACGGGAACAAGCATGGATAATGACAGAATATTTGTGAGTGCACTGAATATCTACACTTAATTTCCACTCTCCACCAGCTGCTTAATTCAGTACACACAGCCAGCACTGACCCCCTTTTTTGCTGACTGTTCCACGTGGACTTAGGTCTTCAGCAGCACATTCATGCTGCAAAGATCCCGTTTCATGTCCTCCCAAATGGGCTTTTATTGGATTGAGATTAGGGGACTTGGCAGGTTGATCTGCAGGGCGCTGAAGTGAGATAAAGTCAACCCCACAACATCTTGACAAAATCAACATATGAATTATAAAGGGTCCCTATGCAGCACCACCTGCAAGGAGAGATTCATGCTGGTGACAGTTTATTCAGAGCCTGGCATGCACTTCCTCCGTCTAGATGATTCACTCTTCAATTATTCCACTTTGATCATGTCCTTGATGCGCTCAAAATTGCTCTAAAATGCCCCTCTGCGCAGTTCCCCATCACTGCTATTTGCATACATATATTTGCATATTTGTTGCTCATCTGTCACTTTGATCAGACTTCTGTTTTATTTAGTTTTTTTCTGTGGATATTTCACTCTTTGTAGTAAAATCTAGCCATTGTAGTGCAGCAATTCCTTGCAAGACCACACAGAAGATGAATGTAAGACGTGCTTCTATTTTATAACTCTTACGTAGTAACACAGCTCAAAGTAGCTAAGCTTTTCAAGACAAAGAGGAGTGTGTTATTTATTCATTTAAAATGGATTCATAATACTTTACCCTTTGAATTGTGGTCTGCAGCTGGTTTCAGCCTGCGAATGTCTACATGTCGGGTTTACAGGCTCCTATCAATCTTCTTTTACCTCTGTCTGGAGGTTAAACTTGTTTGTGTGAATGGGGAGGCGTACTCAATAAACTGCGTATGAGGACAGTGTAATTGAGATGAGCCCCTGTGTTTCCTGGGTGTGTTTTGAGGAACATCTTAACCTGGATTACCTGGACTGCGACGAGGACACCCTTGGCACTCACTGGCAGGGTATCCCTCCCTCCCACACACACACACACACACACATTATGAAGGCTTGGACACGCACTCTACAAACTTCTCTGTAAGGCCTCATCTCTCGCACACTCTCACCAGTGTGGTGATGTCATCAGGGTTTTAATGAGGGATTACTCTGACATCACCGGGACTGCTGTCAAGTTAAACCTATTAGTTTCACTATGTGCTTGCGGTGCACTACGGGTGGAACTGTGCTCGTCCGTGTGTGAGATGCAAGAGCCATATTGAGAAGATTTTGCAGTCCATGGGGCGTTTTGCAACCTGTTATCGTCCACCCATTCATCTCTCCATTAATGTGTCCATCAAAAAACGGCCTCAGTTTGCCGGCCAGGACGATGTCTGATGTCCATTACAGAGTACTGTGTGGTGTTGAGTTAACAGCAGACGTTTTAAAAGGCGTCACAGGACTTGGTCTGCAGCCCTGGTAATGAGAAGCAGCAGCATATCACGATACAATTACTCAACATGTACCGCAAGTACATGAAGGGATACACAAAATGACATTTCATGTGAGGGTCTGTTTTGCTGTTCTGTGCCCAATTTGGCACCACAGATTTAATTTACAGAATTGTTTTGTATGTGTTTGAACCAGTGGTCTGTGTTCTTCGGTGGACTGTTTCAGATAATATGTGGAAGGAGGGAGCTACATTACTGAACACAGCACTTATACAGCACTGCTTTTCATTGTGGGTGTATTATGTTTGTAATTATTTTAAGATTCATTAGTTCATTAAGGTATTCTTCAGCTTTTCTACTTTTGTTGAGAATGTCAAACAACAGTAGTTAATAAATTAGTGAAAGAAAAGAAAAGATAGAGGAATCATTAATAGATGTAACGGTTGGTTCCAGTCCTTCATAACACTGGTTGGTTGGTTTGTCAGGTTTCTGATGGACATGTGACTCAGAGAGCCGGACTGACACAAGTGTTTCTTTGCCCCTGAGTCAGATTTCTTCATGCTGGTCTCAGTACATGATTCTCACATTCATACTGTCCAGCATCACTTCAGCATCAACACAACACGACACACTCGTGTGGTCAATGTACGCAACCAGATGCACACACACACACTCACACACACACACACGCTTGCAGTACACGCGTGCGCAGCACAAGTAGAAGCCTTTGTTGGTCTTATCCTCAGCTGTCACGCTTCTCCAGACTTTTCTTTCCTTCTTTTTTAATAATTTGTGTCAGGGGCTGTCAGGGGCTGCTTTCTATTCTCCTTTGTGCTCCGGTGAGTCCGTGAGACAAACAATGGTGCAGCCACCTTAAATCCTCTCTCCGCTCTGTGAGTCGGCTGGATGTATAAATAGAGCACAGGTAAGTCATGCGTGGCTGCTGTGAATCGTTAATTACTTGGCATGAACCCCGGTCACATCCCGCGATGGAGTGTTTGGGTTGATCGTGTTGAAGGCACGTTAACAAGTTTATCTTTAAACCTCAAATCAAACAATCAGCGTCGATCGTACGGCTTCCCTCCATCTGTCCATACTTGACACCCCCCCCCGAGAAGCCCACTGTCATTCTCGTTTTGTCTTTACACAATCTGCCGCTGTGCCCTTAGCAACTGAAGGCTGATTGGTTGTCAGGACCTACCTGTCCCTTTTGAATTCTGCCAGGTCACCATGGCAACTACATTATAAACATGAAACCCAGCAGGCGACTGTGAAGGAAGGCAGGAAGTGCTCCTTGACATACTTAAGAACAGCTGACACAAACACAGTGCCACATGCTTCTCTATTGTTGTCTCTTAATCACGTCACCGTTGCTGATTTACATGCTTGAAAACAAAAATCCTTGTAATCATATCTGGGTTTCCTTGCAAAGGCAGTGGAGGTACAGTTGCCATGGCACTAAGCTGCAACAGCAGCTTTAGGCCACTGTTGTACCTTATTTCTCATCATGCTATATCACACTGCCCGTTGTTTTCTTATACAATTCAATTAGCCTCCACGAAGCCGCTTTCTTGACGGACAAATCAGTCATTGAACCTGAAAGATGGCTAGAAAGCCAATCCCTTCCCTCCCTGTCACTTTGTGTTTGTCTCTGGACAAAGCTCTACAACAAGCTGCCAACCTCCTTCCTGTATCTGTGGGTTCCTCACAGTGCATCATAATGTTTGTCTTCAGAGGGAAACGGTGTAAAAACAGTCAGTACTGTAGCTTTAAGGATGTCGTCTGCTTCAGCGTGTCAGAGTCTTCATTCTAACTCTTTCTCAGAAGCCAAGTATGTTACACATACAAGGAATTTGGCTTGGGGATTGGTTTATAACAATAAACACACCGCAATAGTACAAGACATCGTTTAGAAATAGAAAATATGAAAATGTACAATAAAAAATTGGGAAACAAGAGTACATTAAAAGAAGTATCTTATTAAAGTTGTAAGAGTATATAAATGGAGAAGAGTTGTGTAACTGTAGATGTAAGTATCCCAGTCAGTGGGGGTCCCGGGCTTTATTGATGAGCCTGTGTCACATAAACCTTATGTATAGAAGCACAGGAGGGAACAGTACTCCAGCTGTGACCCAAAGCACCAGTGAGGAACAGACTGGCCAATCATAGCGTGGGCCAACTCCAACCAGGGTCCATCAACTATCCGGTTCTGCTCCATAAGCTCTCATGCAATTGTTCAGATTTCTTCCTTTTCAGGCTTTGTGGATGTGGAGCTAGTTGTGGTTCACTTCTACACTGTGATCTGTAGGCTTTAGCTTCTTTCCCCGGTTAATGACACCGTGGGCTCCATGGTAGCTCTTACAGCTTGAATAGCAGCGGGGCTTAGTTAATAATTAACCTGTGGAATTTGCATCACTGAGTTACTTTTCATGCATACTTTATTTGTATGCAGCGATGTAACATTTTGCTTATATAACTATTGAAAATGTTGACTTTTCATTTGTATGGCTTGATTTCTCTACCGGGTTGAAGCGCCACAATCTTCCCTACATCACTTTTTAAACTGAAAATAAGAACATACAATTGAACTGTAACACCCACATCTAGTATTTGAAGATGTGTCGCCGCTTGCATCTCCACGTTTCATCGTTCAGGTACAGCGGTTCTGGTGTTATGGCTCCGAGCCTCAGGGACACACAGGCCCAATCCCAATGTCCTCCCTTACGGACTCACGGAGTTTGAGGCGCGCTCCCGTTTGAGGGCTCTCTTGCAGACATTTTGATCCCTTTATGAACCCTTTCCATAAGTCAGCATGGTATGCTGACTTAGCCTAAGGGAATTACCCACAAATCATTGCAATGTGACGTTAAACACTGGGTAACCAGTGGACGCATGGAGACGTAAAAAGTAAACAAAGAGGACGGCTCACGTGTGTTCAGCCTGGAGTATTACATTTACTCAGAAACATTAAGGGTTAAAGACGGAACAAAAAATAAACATGAAATCAGAGAATATTTATTTATTCATCAAATATTTGATTTTGTCATTGAAGCTGTTTTGACAAAAACGAGTAATTAGATTATATGAAATGACCTCATCTTGTGAGGAAAGAGCCTGAAGATGTTTAAATCAGGGAGTACAAAGTATAAAATAAATACCCACAATTATACATCATATTTTTTGTCGTTTTCATGGTAACGTGATATGTTGCAGCAAAGTGCTGTCCCATTCCTATTCACACCATTTCACAGTCTCTCACACTCACCCACTTACCAGGTGACGTCAGTAAGTCCTTGAGCAGGGGGGGGGCAATTATTTTTCCTAAGGGGCCACATGAGAAACTGGGACTGTTGTGGAGGGCCGGACCAATAGACTGAACGCAATCCTGCTCAATATTATTCCACCTCTTTATAAAAAGCAGTAAATTGTTTGGTTTTGATAAGCTGCGAGTGGTAAGAGTAAATATTAAGATCAGTGGTGGAATGTAACTAGTATATTTGCTTAAGTACTGTATGTACAAATTCAAGGTACTTTACTTGAGTATTTCTATTTCATTTAACTTTGTACTTCCACGCCACTACATGTCAGAGGGAAATATTGTACTTTTTACTCCACTACATTTGTCTGGCAGCTTTAGTTACTAGTTACTTTGCACATTATAATTTGTCAAACCCTTCCTAACTACCCAAACTGAACAACAGAGAGTATAAAGGAGTTCAAATGAGCTCCACCTGAAACATCTGCAGCAGGAATAATGATCCAAAAAATATACATATGTAATATTCATATATAATAGTAAAACACTGACAAGGATCATGTTTCTGTTAATTAGTACTTTATTACTATTGTTTGTAGTCCAATTTTCTGTTTTTTAGTTCAGTGAACGAGTGCTCTGAAGTCAGGTTGAATGTGTGAGGTGAGATGTGAAGGACAGCTGACAGGTGATGGTCAGTGAGAGAGGATCTGGATCTGTTAAACTTCATCACGGAGAATGTTTGTTCACATATGTAGGTCGACCCAAAGAGAACCAACATCTTCTGAGCATGTTGCTTTAGCAGCTTAGCTAGCAAAGCCTCAGATGTCCGTACCGCTCTGCATCACCAACACATCCCAGGTAGCCAAAATGACCTGGCCCAGCTCCGGAGTAAGCTCGGCATGACGGAAGAAACACGTCGGGCCGAGTCCGGTTGCCGACTCGGCTGAGACTCGGGATGAATGACGCCCCAGAATCGGGCCAAATACACCGGCCCGGTTCCGGCTGCCGACACTGCTATTATTGGGATTGCAGTGACTCTGCTCGCACACATCCACGAACGTACTAATGTATGTAAATTGAGATAAAAGACAGCAGCAGTCGCCTTCAAAATAAAAGCAATGCAGCTGCATTCCGTGCATGATGTACAATTATTTACGTTTTATTCCTAATTTCCCATTGACGTCATCATTTTGCAATATTTTGGAGCAGTCGCCTCAGAGCTGTGTCAGCCCTAAAAGCGGACAAACAGTTCTCCAATTAACTTGGAATAATTGCTGCAGAAAAATTAACACTCATTAACACTGCAAAATTAGCTGCGTGTAGCCAATTTCCTCATGGCGATCATTAAAGTTTCATGCAGTCTGAGCTAAAGTAATAATGTATAGACGGCCCTCTGTCTATATATGTGCGGTACACGTGTTTAAGTGTGAGGTTATGTCTGAAAAATGAGTTTATGTGAGTACATTTTGATTCCAGAATGAAATCAGAACAGCTTACTTTGTTTTTGCTGTCAGCTTTGTTCGCATGCAAACATTCTATAGTGGCTGAGACACGAGCAAATAACCAACATGATGAAACCATTAACTAAATCACTGCACAGCATCTGACTAAAGAGGCTGTCTGGGCTCTGTGCATCACATGGCCCAAATACCAAATACCAAATACAAGAGACCTCGACAGATAAAAAGCTGCAGGTCTTTTGTACTTTTTAAAGGATTATCAATTGAAGGGCTTTTCACCCTACTGTACTAGTACAAAATGAGGGATAGATTTTAACATTGCAGCACTGCAACACGTTTATTTAGTCAGAGATGACACATAGATAAACAAGCATTCACATTAACACTGAAGGATCTTCTTCAGGACATTGTGGATGCTGGTCACAAAAATCCCATTTCCCTCTTTGGTGAAGTGCACTCCATCTGCCGCAAATATTTTCCTGTTGTTGTATCTCAGATGGGGATGTTCAATCACTTCGCCGTCACAGTTGCTAACAGCCTTTTTGATGCTATTGTTGACGAATTTCCTGTCAAAATTCACCTTCCCCGGCTGTCCATATCTCCACGCTTGACGATCGTTGATGCAGGAATATGCAATTTTCATTTGAGGAAACTTTGCGTGGAGCTGCATCAGGTCCTTTGTAATTCTGGATGCAAGTTCTTTGGCGGGCGACAACCCCAGATCGTTGCCGCCCGCGTGGATCACCAAAATGTCAGGGGGACTTTGAGTTTTCAACTCGGCATAAAAACTGGGTGGATGCCACTCCAGCGTAGTCCTCCTTTGCCGAACCACTCAACTTTGGCATTGAGTCCGAAGTTCTCCCCGAAGTTCTGATACGCTCCTTCCTCCCCTCGTCGAACGTAACTAGACCCGATGATCCAAATCTTAGGTCTTGTCTTAGACCTCATGTCCAACTTTTTGTTAGGAGAGCTCTCAGAGGAGAGATCTGGGAAGGAGATCCTTGGGAATATTTTTCTGCCTTGGGAACAGTGACCAGAAGACCTTTCTACCGGAGGTGTACCTTCCAGCATCTTCGTGTTTATCCTCACAGGGCAGGAGATCTCTGGGATCATTTCGAGGTCTTGACAGATTGCTCCAAAAGTATTTTTTAACAGAGGTGTACCTTCCAGGATCCTCCTCTTCTTCGTCACAGGGCAGGAGATCTCTGGGTCCATTTCGTTGTCTTGACAGATTTCTCTATACGGTCTTTTTAAACTAGTTATCTCTAGTAATCTTCCTCTTCTTCCTTTCGGGGGAAGTGCTGTCTGGGCTGCGTTTGCGTCTTCGTGAAACTTCAGCAAAAGCCCTCTTTCTTTTTGCCAGAGCAATTGTAGCAAAAGGATGCTGCAACACTTGACTAGATGTTATCCTCTGAGCAGGATCCAGAACTAAGTAGTCCAAAGAATTGGAGGAGAGCTGGCTTTCTCTGACGACTTGAAAGTTCATGTTAGAAGAGGCAATGAAGCTGGACTTCTCGCACATTTAGTAATCAAACTAGTTTTTAAAAAGACAGTTAGAAGTGACAGACAGTCTTGACTTGTGGACTGATACAGTGAAGCTTTAATGGCATCTCAGCAGAACCCTCCTCAGAATGGAACTCTGATGAGACAGATATTATGCTCTTGTGGTACAGTACTTGTAAACAGTAAACAGTACAAAAAACATTCATGGACACAAACCCTTTCTCTACAGTTAATGAATGTGCTCGCACCAAAGGCCAATACAAGTCTACCCTCTGTAGAGTCTGAGGGTTCAGGGTTTGAGGGTTTAGGGGGGACATTGGGATTGGGCCACAGTGACGACAGTCGCAGCGTCACGTGGCGCTCTGTCACAGCTCGTTGCTGCCTCTGACAGCGCGCGGCCGACTCAGACAGCGAGGCAGACATATGCTCGTGTTACAGGTGTGTGTGTTTGTCAGAGGGAGCAAGAGAAGCAGAGATCGGTGCGTCCTTGTGATTTGAACCGTGTGCGCTTCATCTGGCATGTACATGCGGCAGTGTGCGTGCGTGCGCTCGCAGTGCCTGCGTTCAGTCAGCACTCGCGCGTCTGCGTGCTCATGTGGTGATGTTCAGATGTTCAGATGTTCGGTGCGCGCGTTGAAAGCCTGTTGTGTCTGTCGTTGCGTCTGTGACTTTGACAGCCTCCCTGTCCACCCAGGAGCTGTTGTCACATGCTGGCTGCTCCTGTCAGAGCTGAGCAGGAGCCGTGACTCCACAGAGACTCACGGATCTCTGTGTTTGGAGCTGCCGATGGTTGAGCTCTTGTACCTGCATTTTCTCCGCAGAGCAGACTGCCCCCTGCTGGCGGCTGAGAACAGTGACGAGATGCATCCGTTGGAGTGATTTAGATTTGATCTTGATGGTGGGGAAGTGTCTGAATATGATACTACACGATAGCAAATTACAGTAATACATATTCATGCTCAGTTGGCAGCTCTTAATATTATGACATCCTTTCTACAAACCCAGCTGTATTTTAAGAAAACATATATAATACATATATCTGCTCTACTAATCCGGCTGTTCATTCCACATGCATTTCTCCTGATAGAAGGTTTGCACTGCTGGGCCCAGATCCTTTCTTGTGGTCCTCTGCTCCCCCCTAGTGGTGGAAGTGAGCTAGAACCAAGGTTTGGGAGTGGGACAGGGCTCGGGGCTGGTTTTATTCAATTCCATTCAGTAAATTTGACCTAAATAATTTGTTTTTGTTTTTATGAGTGTTTCAAATATTCGGTTAAACTGAAATAGTTTTACTGTTTATATACTGTAATAGTCATCCTTGGTTTTCTGTATCCCTCTGTTCACTTTTCTGCAAATCAGCGGTTAGTTTCACATATAAATTATATGATTTTTCAACCACATGAAGCAAATTTCCTCATTCTTTAATATTTTCTGTTATACTTATGTGAGGGAAAATAAAGTGTGCAGTAAAAAGCTTAACCCTCACACTTGTCATATTTGCTCATCAATGAGAAAGTTTGTGACTTAATGTGACCATCTTAAAAACAGACAAGCCAAAATCAAGCCCCACCCACCGGCCGGAGCAAGCATTCTCATGTTACATCTGGACAGTACGCTAAATATGTTTCTGAAGACATTTGAGGTGAGAAATAGGCAATAGAGGAACATAATGTTGAATCATATTTGATCAGTGTTGCCTAGTTTGACAGTTTGATCGCAGCAGTGAGTGACTGCTGCGTGCGTTAGAGACTCCTCGGCTCTGATTGGTTGTTTTCCTTCGGGCACGGTGGAATAGGAGCACAAAGAGGAGGCGGAGGAACCTGATGTTTTCACAGATTTTTGATCAGGTTATAGGGACAGTTTGAGCAAATATTACTTTTGATATGCAAATATGAATTGTACTGAACTTACCAACTGTAGCTTTAACACAACGGAATAAATGCATCTCACACACACACACACACACACACACACACACACCTCACCAACAGTCTTGGGGATAACCCAAGACCACTGACATAAATTACTCTAGGTGAAATTGCTCTTCCTCAATGCACTTCACTCAATGAAACATGAACGAAACAAGTTTGTGCTGGTCGGTGTACAGTAATGGAGTTCGGGTTCTGGTACAATCTTACCCACTGGCAGAGTGCATGCAGAAGCAGGTGGTATGGAAGAGAAAGACTCCTGTATTACCTGCAGTGGGAGCACCTGTATTGATAAAAACACATGTTTCATTTTAAATCAGGACCTCTTACTTTCATTTATTTCTATCATTTTTACAGTACACTAATGAACTTACTCCTCTCATCCATCATACAGCTTTACCTGAAGTTGACTGGCGTTGTACATATAACACGATTATGTTGCAGCACATCTACAGCACTGAAAACATTTGATTCCTGTGGCTGTCATTACTGACTGGTGATGGTTATCTGAGAAAACAGATAAATTAGTGTGCTCTACCCCTGCACTTTGCTCCTCCCTCTCTCTCTCTCTCTCTCTCTCTCTCTCTCTCTCTCTCTCACTCCATCTCTCTCCATCTTTTTCCCGGTCAAGTCACACCCGTGCTGAGCCCTCTCTTCTATCCTCTCACACACACCCCTCCCTCCTTCCTATCTTCATCAGGCTTGTCACTCTGTCTTTTCTCTCTCTACATCTGTCTTGACACAGGTGTGTGTGAGTGTGTGTGTGTGAGTGTGTGTGTGTGTATGTATGTGTGTGTGTGTGTGTTCGTGGTTAAGAGCCTCTTTAAAATGAGTTTGCCTGTGAACTCCGATTATCTATCTCTGGAGAGGATAGCCCGCTACCGCCACGCCTGCTCCAGCGGCTCACCCTTCGCCACAAACAAGCCCATCGACATCAAACCTCGTGGCAGGAAAGGGTATGATCGCTCTCTGGGACTGAAACTGTTTGGGGGGGTGATGTGACCGTAGCCTACATTTTCTGTCTTGCATTGAGGATTTGTTTTCATGTGGAACTATTTGACACTATCTGCATGCTTTCAATAGTTAGATATTCAGTGTTGTTACGTCATACCAGCTTCTGCTCGTGTTGCTCTTTCTCTGTAGTTTATAGCCAACCATCGCTTGCACGTGAAAAGTTGAGATGCAGTAAATTAGAAGTAAAAGTCGTGAGACAACTCGGGAGGAAGACTTGGTGAAATTGAATGCCAGTTAGGGGTGTAACGATACGCGTATTCGTATTGAACCGTTCGGTACGAGGCTCACGGTTCGGTACGCATGACGAACCGAACGAACCGTTCATAGTTTTTTTTTTTTTTTTTTTTTTTTTTTTTTTTTTTTTTTTTTTTTTTTTTTTAGGGGGCGACCGTGGCTCCCTGGGTTAAGAGGGTTGTCTGGTAACCGCAAGGTCGAAGGTTCAATCCTTGACTGGGCCGTGTCATGTGTCGAAGTGTCCCTGAGCAAGACACTGTACCCCTAGCTCCCCGGGCGCCTGTCATTGGCAGCCCACTGCTCCCTATATACAGGGATGGGTCAAATGCAGAGAAAAATGTCCCCCATAAAGGGATAAATATAGTGTATATATACATTATATATATATATAGACATTCTCATCTTTCTGAAAAAAAACTTAAACATTGAGTAGAAACACACACACACACACATAGTTCCATATAAAACAGGATTGTTTCTTTTATTTGTTTATAACTACAGCAAACAATGCTACAATTTAGTTTTCATAAGAAACTGTTTTTATTTTACACGCTGCTAAGAAGACACCCCAGAAGATGGGTCACTCAGGTATAGTTCCATCATTGTTCAAAGAATAACTTTATGATGTTAGTTTTAATGAATAAATATATTTTAAAATCAAGTACGTTTCTCTGGCATTTATAGTTTTCTACTGTATTGAAAACGTACCGAAACGTACCGAAAACGTACCGAACCGTGGCTCCACTGTACCGTACCGAACCGAACCGTGGATTTTGTGAACCGTTACACCCCTAATGCCAGTTGAACCTAAATATCTTAAAATATCTTAAAATGTCTAAATGCTCTTTGGGTGTAAACTGCGACTATGTAATGTGTAAGTGTGTCCATTCGTGGAAGTCGTACAAACACATGAATCCACACAAAGTGTGTGTGTGTTCGCTCTCTTATCAGAGCATTAGCTGATGAATAGTTCCACCTGGACAACACAGAACTGGAACGGCGTTCACACCCGAGCGTTGTGTAAATGGTGGTTGCTTGGTGGCTGGTTGTGTTGTTAGAGCTCAATCGAAGCTGTTTACCCTGCTAAATCTATACTGCCGCCCTGAAGTGCGTGTATCTGTGTCCATGTGCATGTTTGTGTCCCTCCACGTTCCACTAGGAGCAGCTATTCTGCTTTTACGAAAAACAAGAATTAAGAGCCGGGTGAATGAGAAATGAGCGGGCTTCATCCAGCCGTCATCTAATGCATCAAGGTGATCAAGAGGACAAGTCCGTTCACTAACCACAGCAGCGCTTAAGCCAATCATCAGAGCACTCTCTGTCCATTAAAGCTCTCACAGAAAAATGTTGAGACCTCGCTAGATCCATTTTCATACTGCATTTCCTCGACTAATATGTACTCAGCGACCCCTAAACAAAACTAAGTTGTGCTATCACCTGACGCGCGCGTTCATAAACATGAAGTCCAATGTGTTTGTGCCTCTAGTATTTGAATATGAAGCAGCGGTAATGGCTGGTGGCGTTTGTAGACATATAGATATGGATGAGGCCTTGTCAATACGGCGGACCCGCCATCTGTGCTCACTGCCTGCTCCATAGTTAAGTGCTATTTATACCAGCATTTACTGAGTGGGTTTATCTGCACCATATACTGAACTTGGTTCATGGGTGAGGTCATTTATTTAAAATTTTTTTACTAAATCAATTATTTTTTTACTTAATCTATGCAACTGTTCAGTGGCGGCTGGTGGAAAATGTTCTTGGTAGGGCTGTGCCACATCCAATCAATTTCAGCAAACATCCCAGAATGATTTAATGCAAACAAATTAAGGTATCAAACGCGCATTACTACTTTGCAGTTAAATATTTAACATTTATTCCAACACGAAAAAAAGCAGTAAATAACACTTTCACAAACACGTCAGGACATCTTATTTTAGTCACCCTCACAGGGAGTTCAGTATAATATAATATATATAACATATAATAATATTCTGTATAATATAATAATATATATATATATATCATATAATATTCTGTATAATATAATAATATATATATCATATAATATTCTGTATAATATAATAATATATATGTCATATTCTGTCCCCGTTGTTTTAAAAAGATAAATAAGTTATTATCATGACGTCATCCAGCTAGTCAAACCTGTCTGGTGTACAGCTAGTAGAGAAGCTTCATGTACTGCTTCTCTTTCCTGCTAGTCTGCTGTCTGATTGTGAGGTCAGGCTGATCTGGGATCAGCTCTTTCAGTAGTTTCTCCTCTCAGTTCTCCTCTCAAACGGGTCTTGGAGGAGTAGTGCTCGCGCTGGCGCTCTCCTGTAGAGACTTCTCCTGACGAGAACGCGCAGCTTGGGGCAGGAAAAAAACTGCCCCAAGCTGAATCTATTTGAGGACGCTGATTGGCTGAATTGTATGTCACTCATTTATATCTTTACTCAGCATTGGCTAAACTGCTTTATAGACCCGCCTCTTTGGGGCAGTTTTTCCAGCGCCCCAGCCAGCTGAGACGTGCACACACAGAGAGGAAGAGCAGACAGGCAGAGAGGACAAGCAGGAAAAGCATATATTTACCGCAGATATCATATTTTACACATATTACTGGGTGATTCCATGTTTCAAAAACACAAATATTGACAATTTGTATAGTTTATTTTTATTTTAAATTTTATTTTTATTTATATTTTTATTTTTATTTTTATTTTTATTTTTTGTAGCTCTAGGGGGGGCGGCGCCCTAGCGCCCTCTATGGACCAGCCGCCACTGCAACTGTTTTATGAGACAACAGTTATAGCAGTTGTACCACTAGGTGGCGATGGTGCTCTGAGTTGTACAGAATAGCATAGAACATAATTACTGTAATACATAGAACAATTATACAACAAGTGTTACTTATTACATGGTGCAATAAGTCCCTTACAGACCAATTTTAACCTGCAAATACTGTCATAACAGTTACCCTCTATAACATGAATGCAGAAATAATTAGATAAGCAAAGACGATGGTAATGCACAGTATATAAATGTCGAGTCTAGTCTGCAGGTCATTCCAAGACCAGGGGCCATAATAGACTTCTTTTTCCAGTCTCAGCCTGCACAGGTGATACCTTTTTTTAAAAATGATTAAATGATTCATTATTTTTGTTTATGTCTTACACCTCTGCTTCCTGGGGATGGCAGTAGTGTAGCCAAACAAGTAAATCCTCATTAAGTGTGAGTGTGTGTACTTGTATGAACTTGTGGGCTACATTGCTTCTCACAAGGGACAGTAGAGAGAGGGGAACACAAAGCCATTTCCTGCTGATAAAGACCTAGCTCGCTGATTGCTTCCATCTAAAGCGATCTATCTGTAAAGTAAAAAATAATGTGGCCTAAATGTGTTCAGCTTCTTCAATATTGAGCTCACTCTGGTGACATGGGGATGAAGGATGTTTGCATAAGTCTTGTCGTCATGCCGTCTGTCTTTTTTTCTCGTTGGGATTCATGTGGTACGAGGCAGAGGAAAGAGTTTTCTAAAGGAAACTGTTTCCTTTTGTTGTTCTTTCCTCGACCGCATGGAATGTGCAGACCGTGGTAATAGGATTAGTTTCACCACTTTGACCAAGCTATAAACTCCATCATTCTGCCATGCTACACTGGAAGCATTAGACGTGCCTGTTCAACTCACTGTAACTCACTTCAAACGCTGGAGTGTAAAACATAAAGTAGTCGGCAGTGAAAAAGCTTCAGGAGTGTCTTTCGTCAATCAGCGTTCATTCCGTCTCTGGCATTGGAATTTGAAACCGACGGTCACATGGTGACTTTGAAGGAAGCCATCCTTTAAATCAATACATGGTTTACACCACAATCTGATTTCTCATGCAATTTTAGATTAGCAGTGCAGGGGCTCGTCACTGTGCACATCAAAGTATTTATTTGATGTTCATTTGTAACGTTGCCAGGAGCTGTCTGCCTGCACAGTATGGCTAGTGGCCATGTGTCTGCCCTTGTGGGGCTTGTGCATCTTTCTGCATGTGATCCCATCTGCATGTGCGTACACGCGGCGTTATCGTACGTCATCCGTGTCGCTCTTTCCTCACGCCTGGCTCCTTTCTTCCCTGACATAAAAGCACATCTACATAATATGTAGATATGAAGCATCGGTGGCCGTGGATGACCCCGGTATTATCAGTCCATGGGTGCAATGAGCAATTTATTCTTCCCTCATAAGAGCTGAAGATGGATGCATGATGGATGCATTTCCTTTTCTGCTGCTTTTGTTTTTTTTATTCTCTTGAACAAAACAGAAGCGTCCTCCGACTGATGTCCATCTCTTGTTGCTCTCGCCTACAGCCAGTTGCCATATTGATGACATGTAAATATTCTCACTGCTTTCAAGATGAGAGGGCCGGCATAATGTGTACGCTGATGCTTGAGTGTTTCTGGGGACAGGTGTTGTGTTCTGTCTGCGTGTTTCTCGCTCATGCTTCTAAGATTTCACTTCCTGGAGCTACAACTGGGGACGCAGCAGTTGTTGTGTCCTACTTTTTAAACTGTGTTGGCTGATCTGGTGCTGCTTTATCACTTCATCCCTAATGGATAACTACATAAAAAAAATCATTGTCTGAAGTGCAAGAGCAGGATAGGGAGAGGCCGGATAATGCTCTGAAGCGAAACGATACCTATGTGTCTGACTTTTATATACTTGTTTTGCTTTATTGGTTGATTCGTGTCCTCCAACATACTACAAGCTACAGGCTTGAGACACACAGAGATGGAGTGACTTGCTTGGCTTTACTCATTCATGTGTGGTTGACATGCCAGACAGCGGACACACCTGTCTGCCCGGTGGACTGCTAATGCTGGCTGCTTCGCTCACAGCTCTGACGGCAGACGAGGCCATCTGAGCTCCACACTCCAATCTATTGCGTACATAGTAATCTTAAGTATCCTAAAGCCAGTAAGGCATTGCCGATGCTGTGACACATTTCAGCATGACGGCTTCTGTTGGTTTGGAGAATGATCTACATATGCAGAAATTAGAGTCCGAAACTACAATGATATTCTTATATACTTGTAAAACTCTTGAAGCAAGTTGAAAAACATGCTGCAGTTCAGTTAGTTGGCAAGTTCATTTATTCATTATTAGACTAAATCATTAGCCATCATGTGTCACTATTAAAATAGCTACGATTGATCGCAAAAGTGAAATTAATTTAGTCCTCATTTCCTGTCACATATTTTCACTCCTGCACATGTTCTCAATTTTAATAATGCTGCCATGTGCAAATCACAAAACTCTTGTAAATCCTTTTTATTGCGTCTCTTATTGGAGTGAAGAACGTCAACCAACACTATCTTAGTGCACTCCCTCCAGATCGATGACATGCTGTAGCTGTTGGTTTTCGCTTACTGTGGCAGTCGTGTGATTGACACTTGAGACGATTGTTAGTATTGCTTAGGGGATACAAGTCCCGCCTTTCAAGGAATTACTACTACCAAAACAACCCCTCCCACTCCAGACATACCCAAGCTGCAGCTCAGGGAAGCAGAGAGGCAACAGAGGAGAGTCATGTAACTCAAAGACAGGGACACAGTCGTAAAGAAAAGAGAGAGAGCAAGAGCGACAGAGGTAGGAGGGAGGGGGGGAAAAAGAGACTGTGAGGGGAAGAGATCTTATTTCCAAGAGTCAGGGAAAAAAAACAACTCGGGGACTTGAAAGAGAGAAGCAGAGTGAAAAAGTGGAACAGAGTGTGTGTGCATGGCTGGTTTAGATAAGTGCAAGTGAGTGACAGAGAGAAGAGAGAGAGAGAGAGATAGAGCGCGTGCTCAGGGTAAAGAAACCACCTACTGTCAAAACGATCGGAGCTCGAGGAGCAGCAGCAGCAGCAGCAGTGTGGAATCATCTTGGACGGAGGGTTTGATCTGACTGTACTCAGGTCTGGTCTCAAGCAGCTTGGCGGACCTGGCCACTCCACCATTACTCACGCTGAGGGAAGAGAAGCTCCCACTGGATCACTTCAGACCAGTCAGGACTGTGGTCAGACCACAGCTGAGGGCTCCAGGTGGCCCTTTTTAGGGGGAGTGTGTGGCTTTATGTGTGTGTTCGCAGATGTAATGTGGAAGGAAAAGCCTGACCATGAGTATCATTCTTAAACCGCGGTCGCGCTCCACCAGCTCATTGAAGAACACCGAGGGAATATGGTAAATAGATGGAGAACTTTGTCCTACTGGCAACATTTTCTATGTTAATTCTGCTCGTTGTGTGTGCGTGTGTTTTGCTCTATTGTTCTCCATCCGCCTGTTAATTGTTCTCATAAGTACCTTTTCTCTGCCTCACCGGCTTCGTCCGAAGTCCCTCCTTTCTCATTTTTTGTTCCCGTTTGTTGCTGTGCTCTCTACGTTTGTGGATCCTTCGACTGTCGCCTGAATGCCATCACTCTTCTTGTCAAGCAAATCTTCTCTGCCTCTTCTGTGGTTATCTGCAGAAACCTTCTGTACCCTGTAGATGTGTCAGCTACAGGGCTTTTGTGTATGTTCTCTCTGTGCATGGCATGTCCTGTGGTCAGATTAGACTTGTTGTGTCCCCAACTCCAGTATGCTTTATCAGACAGACTCAATAACGATGTCTTACCCTCGCTGTCTATTCAGTCGGCGAAATCGTCTAAAACACAAGGTTGTAA
The DNA here is from genome assembly GCA_032191485.1 of Leptoclinus maculatus. Classification (NCBI taxonomy): domain Eukaryota; kingdom Metazoa; phylum Chordata; class Actinopteri; order Perciformes; family Stichaeidae; genus Leptoclinus; species Leptoclinus maculatus. Next base: position 15,376,051 of record JAVDOI010000005.1, read on the forward strand.
AACGGCGAAGGAATGATTCATTAAGGAATGTGTTGTGTCGCTCAAGACGTTCTCCTGTCTGCACATGGCCCGAGATAAATGCAGGATGCAGAACGCAATGCCTGGGGCACAACTCGCCCTGCCCTCCCCCCTCTTGTCTCCCTCCCCCTGCTGTCTCAACTTGTCCTTGCCTGTCAGCACTCATTCCAAACTGAGAAACTGCCCTGTAGCTTTAGCATTGGAAGTTAATATTCACAGTTTTCTCATTGTGGTACTCTGGGGCAGGAGAGTTTAAAGGGATCAGAACAACCCTTGACAAATACACATTGTTCGTGGAGGGGGGGGGGTCTGAACCCTGAACCCCCCTGGTTCACAGTGTTCTCACATTTTCAGTTTATTAATCTGCTCTGCAACCTCCCCAGCAGGAAATGACGCTTGTGTGAAATGAAGACATATTAATTAGGTCTTTGAGGGTGGTAGTTCTCTGAGCGGCAGAGAGATCACAGACAGTACGTGATGTGGTTTGAAGGTGTGAAATGTAGTGAATCGGCACATAAACCTGATATTAATGTTTGAGCTGGCTGCAGAATGTAGCTCTTTCTCGTGTTAAGAGCTGAGAATCTGGCAGTGTTTGCATGAGCCATCTTCTTGAATAACTACCAAAAGCAGTGCTCAGCTGGACAAAGCATACCGCCTCCTCCATCTGTCCTGCCCTCCTCTCTTCTGTTATTTGCTGTTGTATCAAGGCTTCTTTCACTAATTCTCCTCCCTGCTTTGTCTTTCACAACTGTTGACACTCAGCTTACAAGGTTTGTGGCCATTAGTATTATTCAAAAACCTGAGCTGTTTGTGTTTGTGCAGCGTATGCATGTGTCATGCAGGAAGAGGTAAGCGTTATCTCTCTAAGTCGGCTAATTCTCATCAAGATAGGTACATCAAACACACGAGTTAAGCATCTGTGGATGTGTGTCTTAGCTGTATGTCTGTGACAGCTGCGTGCTTGCATGAGTGCTTGTGCGCTCACGTATTTCGACAGTGACGTGGTCCGGGTGTGTGACCTGGCCCCTGGCTTGACCAAACCCAGACTCCACCCGACTGTGTAGACGCAGGTTCGTGTACGCAGACTCTTGGGTATCCTCCAGCGGTTTAGCTTCCGTTTGGCAAAAGATGGAAGGATTTGGAAATGAACAGATGTTTATAAAATCCTTCTAGCGCCACACTTATTTTAGCGCCGCTTTCCCACTTTGAAAGCCGGAGTGGTGTTATGGTGAGCTGAGATAAAGCGTGGAGAAGTGGGGTACGTGTGAGTTTGAACTCAAGTGTTTGCATCTGGCCTTTTTCAGTCCGCAGTCGGGCATGTCGGGCATATCAGGCAGGCCATGAATGTTGAAGGTTACGTGTTATCTGGCCTCTCATAGGGCCTGACAACATGCACGTTATCTAACATATTTTCCCAAATTGACCTTTAGGGATTCAGACCTGAGATTATGATGAATAGGACTGAAAATAGATCCATAGTCAAGTGGATCTCTATGTATATAGAAGCAAGACTGGTTTCCTTTGCTCTGAGCCATGTGACCTGAGATTGCGCTACATTGCCATAGTGACCTCTTTGTATGTCTCTCATGACTGACTGAGTTTCCTGAATGGCGCAGTGACAGCGAGCACTAAAGTAGTGTTACGACTAAAAGTGAAGGATTCACTTGACTTGCTCCAGACAGGGCAAGAGAGAGAGAGAGAGAGAGCACAGCCTTAAGGATCATTTTTCACAGACAAAACATTGTAACATACTATAACTTTGTGGCTCAGTCCTTAACTAATTATCTGCCAAAGACCAATTTTGCCTGCATTTGCAGCCCGATTGGTGTTTTAATTCATGCATGTGTGGTTGCACGGCGGCTTCCTGTGTGACTGTGTCTGTATGAGTATGTGGCACAAAAAAGCAGACGTGTGTTGGTTATCAGCGAGTGATCAGTCACTTATCTGCTTAGCCTGACAGGCCTGTGGGTGCTGGCCTCCTCACAACTAGTTTTTTTTTTGTAACCTCTATATCATATTTACTGGTGGTACGGTAGTGCTTGGCCCCACCCACTCCTCTGCTGACTTTCCATACAAGATGGCGAGGACAGTGCTTAGAAGTAGAGGTTTATGAACACTAACATGCTGTCTCATGGAGCTGTTTTTGGGCCGGGATGTCAAAGAGAGTATTTAACAATGAAACTGAATTAGCTGATGCTCACAGGTGATGTCACATTAGGGTCACGGTTGTATGTGTAAGCTCAGGCGGAGAAAAAGATGCAGAACTGAATTTTCTGTCTTTTGCTCATCTCTTTTCTCATTCTTAGTTGGGCACACTTCACCCACCATAGAGCTCATCTAAATTATTTGATACGGTACCAGAGCTGAAACTCAGGTATGATTCAAATTATTCTTTTTTTTCAGTCCCAAGGAACGTAATCATGTTTTTGTACCGAGCCCTTTCTTTTCATTATCTTATTCTGACTAATTCTGATTAAGATCATCGAATATCTGATCAGACAATAAGTAAACAAGGCAAATATTCTGACAGAGCATTCAATGCCAAAAAAGCCCAACACAGCTTTTCCATTGCAGTGCAGTATGTCTGAGTCTAATGCGTCATCTTTGCCAACTCTTTCGTCTTTGGTCTCCATATTCTTTCCCTCTGTAATGAGTCGCTGCTTTGCAGTTAGAACATGGTCAAGGTTGCCACGCATTTGTTCAGGATCACATTCCGGCACTTTGCAAGCATGCGAGGCAACACACTCCTCACAATCCTCATAAATACACACACACACACACACACACACACACACACACACACACACACACACACACAAACAGCTCTGACAAGTCTCTCCTTTTCCCATCACCACTGCCTGCTCCCCTTTGTCCTCACAGCTTTCTAAAATACATCAAGTGTCATCTTCCCTTGTTTCCCTACTTCAACACAGATTCTGATCAACATCACAGCATGCGTTTCAAACACATCTGTAATTGCAGTTTATGGCCCATTTTGTGTCATTATTTCCACATTTGTGTCCTAGTTTTAGTGAAAGAGAAAGCATTTTTTGGGAGGGATATTCTATACTTGTTTGCACTTTGGCAAGAGAGAAAAATATCATGTTGGTATTACCTATTCTCTCCTGCCTTGTTGGACCTTTTCTGGTCCGCCACCTCTGAATGATTCTTGGAAAACAGAGCCTCACTATCCTCCCCTCAGCTGATTATTTACCAAAGACACTTATGCCCTGACCTCTTTCCCCCAGTACGTCTCCTCACAGCGCTGTCACGTCAATTCCTGTGGTGTTTATAATTGCTCAAGTGACCCAGGGCTGAAAATGAATGAGTCATCGATCTATGCCATTTGGAGTGCGTGTGTGTGTGTGTGTGTGTACACACACGTGCGCGCATGTGAAAGAGAGAGGGAGCGATAGATGCAAAAGGAGAGAAAAGATCGAGACAGAAGTGATGGCGAGCCAAAGACAGAGAGAGAGGATTAAAGAGCTGTGTGGTGTCCTTAGGCACCTGTGTGAGCCAGCAGCGTCCTACTGTATAAAGTCACAACTGCCACTACTCGTCTATCTCACTGCCCTCACAACTACAGCACTGTACATTTAACTCCACAGAGAGCCAGAGGGGTGTTTGTGTTTTGTAGGGGGGAACAGGGGATCTTTAGGGGGAGGTAGCAGGTCAACAGTATATACCACATAGAAGTGGTGTACATCATGTGACAGCTTGGAACCTGAAGGTTTATTTGAGATGCAACTCAGCAGTGTGTGTCAAGTTGTTCTACTCTTAAATCAGGAATGATCATTAATAAATTAATTGATTATCGATTAGAATAGTGTTGAAAGGTGTAGATGGCTGAGAACATGATGATGGAAGTATGTGATGCTCTTTTAGGTCTCAAGTTGTTGCAGCAATTTTTGGGTTGATACCATTCATTACATAGATTTGGTGCAGTTTTTTACCACTAAAGAAATGATCAAATCCTTCCAAAATTCAACATTAATATACCAAGATCTCGAGGAACACCATAGAAAACCCCATGCCGTGATTTGGTACCAAAAACCTTTGACACTTGGGCGATTTCTGAAAGCATTTGTTGCCGATTGGAAGGCGAGAGCTTCTGTTGTAGAAACTGCTCAGATGCCCCCTTATTGTCAACTTACCTATAAAGGCCATTCGTCGTCTGAATGCCTCAGGTTGTTGCTGTAAAGTTTCACAAGGCTGCGATTATCCTTGAGGTCATTTTATACAGTGACGTCAAGTTTCAGAAAATGGTCCCACTATGTGAAAGAGCTGCTTTGTAGACTAACATCATCACACATGAATACAATTAGGTTTATTGGATCCACAAGAGTCTCGGCTTTCCAGTCATACCCAATATATGCAATTCCAGTACTGTTTAGGGAGCCCAGTATGCAGAAATAATCAAATACAACAGTTTATAAAGACGGAAATAACACATTTGTACTGCATTGTTTTCCCCTCAAACTGCATGATCACAAAGATTTTTGGGTACCAATCAAACTCACTTTTATTCACATATCCTGAGGTGAAAGGTCAGGGAACCCCTCCGAAAATCACCATGCCAGTTTCCAGTTTCTCGCAAAATTGAAGCCTAAGTTAGGAGCGCTATTCAGCCCTTTTCCCGACGAGCTAGTATGACACGGCTGGTACCAATGGATTTATCATGTCTTCTACTTTCATATGATAGCAGTTTCTTCACTCTTGGCAGCTACAGCTTCCGAAAGACAGTTTCACCGCCGGGTCTCAGAGGGTTCTCAGCAAAGCTCTGTTACAGTGCAGCTGAAAGGTGTTCTAGCAACAAACAATCCTTCTCTTTATTCTTTCTTCCCTGCAACCTAAACTGAAGCCTGAAACTCTAGTCCTGTGAGAAACACTGTCCCTACAGACTTCTCATCTGTTCATGTAGCTGCAGGCTATTGTAGCTAAATTACTTTCCACTTGAGTTTATAGTCCAAATTCACAAGTTTTTCTCAGAGGATTTTACAATCTATTCAGGAAACATCGCCTTTTATTCTTAAACCCTCAACGCTGTGCTTGAAATGATCAGGTAGAAACCTGCCAATTGCAGGTGAAAATGAATAGTGATGGGTAGCATTATAAAGATAAAAGCTATTGTGTAAATAAAAAATGTGTCAGTTATTTTGGCTAGGGATCTAAGAAGTCAATTCTGAGCAGTAGTCATATGTCAAAATACTAAATATCAGTGCAAAATACGAGAGGCATCACCATTGATCCCGTTACTAAGAATGAATTTCTTTTGTTATTTTGTTCTTTCTTTTTTAGTTTCGCTCTTTCTTTCCTCTCTCTTTCTGCGAGTTCACTTACCACGACCGCGTGGAAACATATGAAGTTAAAAAAGTATAAAGAAAGATGGACAAGGAGGTTACATCGGCACTGATATTCAGCAGATGGGATATCTCTTGCTGCTTGAAAGAGCTCTCCGTCATCCGTCCAGTGTTTGTGCATCAAGTATTTCCTTTATTTGCCAATTATATCTGAGTTCTGGATCACTCCCTTTTTGGGTAAACTGTGGTGTCTCTCTGTCTCCAAGTAATCCTGGATTTACTTCCCATCTCCACAATAATCCCCCTCTGAGCTGTACTCGTGCTTTTTGTTGATTCTCACAACACAGTCACAGGGGTGTTGACATTTTTCTTTTCTTCTTGTTTTTGTCAAAGCCTGCTGCTTTGTGTCAGAGCAGGGAAAAAGGTCAGTCATTCCCACTATGATGTCAACTCTGGTGCAATACCTCAGTAAACTAGTTGCAAAGATCACTCCCAAAGAAGGCGTGTCTGCGGATTCACACTGTTCACACACACACACACACACACTTTGAGTGGATTAAAGTGTCAGGGGTTTGTCTGATAATCTGTGTAGGCTGTGACGTCAGTGTAAGAGTGATAATTAATCAGTCAAACATATGCTGGGTGTTACATTTTGGCACTTTCGCTATCTCTCTATCTGTGATATTTGTTTTTCAAACATGATACACACACTCTCATTGCACGGAACAGCTGGAGAAGAGACTGACCTGTGCCTGGAATAACAGTTTATACGTCACTTGTGGGTCTGTGGGTGTTTCACACCTGCGGTAAAGAAAACAGATGGATCACTGAATGTAATAAGAAGGTGTGGATTGGATTGGTCGTGTGGATCGTGCAAGTGTAGAGATGATACTGGTTGAGACTGACATGCATCTGATCGAATGCTATATATAGAAAAACAGAGTATGAGGACTCAGAGGCATCGTGTCCAAGATGAGACAAACTGGGGGAGAGTTGCTGGGAGTCATTGGAACTTGCGTATTACCTCTGTGTGTGTGTGTGTGTGTGTGTGTGTGTGTGTGTGTGTGTGTGTTTGTGTGTAGAGACCGGGAAGAGGACAATATGATTGCCCTTCCCTCAGTCATCAGGCAGACAGCCAAACTATCCCATTCCACAACCAAAGCTCACACTCACTTAGCTGCTGCTACTCGGAGAGATCACACAGCGATAGCACAGCGTTTAGCCATTTAGTCGTTGTGGAAAATACGCTTGGCATGTCCTGTGTGCCGGTCAGACACACAGAGATAACCCGCTGTCTTGTTTCAAATGTGAGAAGCATAGTGACTTCTTCCTCACAAAATGCCTCGCACAAAACAATCTCAAACCGTGAGCACAATTCCCTATTTTCACGACCCCCAAACCGACCTCGCTTAATACAATGCAAAGTGATAATAACGTACACCTGGTACGTCAGTGAATCATCTGTTGAGGAAGGGAAATACCCTGGAGAAAACTTACAGGCTCAAGATGGTAAACAGGAAGGTGACTGATGGAAATGTAATTTTTCTCATTTCCCATTGTGTAATGACAAGGAATGTTTTAGAAGTTAGATTATTAAGTTCAGCGAGGGAATGTGACACAAACAAACGCATATGTTCACACTGTTGTGAGGACATCTTCTGCTCTTCTACGTACATATGCCCGCATGAACAAACCACTAACATGAGTTTACAATTTTTGAATCTGTGTTTGTTTTATTGCTGCTACAATGTTTTAAATTCCATCCAGAGATTATTAATAAAGTATCCATCCATCTGTTGGATTAAATGTGTGGTTGTTACCCTAGAGAGGTATGCATCATCCCCGTGCGTATTCTGTGTCGCATTTGGGGGAATCCCGCTTGACCTTAGCATCTACACCAGATTGGATTATGGGATTGCTGAATAGCCTTAGTGATGAGGCCGATATCCCTGGTGACAGGCGTTCGTCATCACCTGGGCGAACAATCACCTGAGAGACTAAGACGTGACATCCCAGTGGGGAAATGGTGTCACTGGTTTCGAAAAACACCTTTCCACTGTGAGTCGGTGGCTTTGTTAGAGCAGAGGTATTCCCTGTGGCACTGTGCAGAGTTTAATCCCAGCACATAGATGGCTTTGAATATTACTGCATTAGTTGTAACTGTGGGTGACGGTGCTAATTGTTCTGCAACCAATCGCAGCCATCCAATAATCAACCAGATAATGAGTGACTGACTGATTGTAATTTGAAACGGTTACGCTTATGAGCAAATTTACGTCAGTGCATGAGCAGTGTGTAGCGCCCTCATGCACGGTAGGCGCGTCACGTACAGGGTAGGCACGTCATGTTGTGTTTTGAATGTCACAGCTTGTGACCATGGAGCCACTTATCAGCCACATATGAAGTGCATGTCAGAGTCTATGCTGCTGCGATGGAACAAATATTCATGTGGGTTTACGTGAGTAAGCTCTGAAGTCATCAAGACCTCTAAAGTGTAATTAATGTTTGCATAAAGCTTGTGATTTATTTAGACATGGGTAGTTGAGCCACATCAGGAGCCATAAGTACACACTGTTCCTGACGGGACTTTATTAGAAGTTTTTTTATTCATGCATAGTGTGCACTTTTATAAGAATCTTTCTGGGAAAAGACTGGAGAAGTGGCCTCGTTTCACATTCTGAGGAGAATTGATCGCAGCATCCTTCCCCTCATCTCTTAACTGTTGAGAGAACAATATTGTTATTTCTTCTTCTGGAGTTGAACATGGGAGTTGAACATGTTGTTTCACCTTTCAAATACCCTCAAAATAATGTTTTTAAATTCTGCAAGACATTTTTTGTATGACAATACCAATTAGTATCAGCTGTACATTCTTTGTTTCATTGTCCCTTTCTCTTTCCTTTCATGTGCAGTTTCGATGTGGACAATGGCACGTCATCAGGTCGCAGCCCCCTGGACCCCATGGCCAGCCCGGGCTCAGGCCTCATCCTGCAGGCCAATTTTGTCCACAGCCAACGGAGAGAGTCGTTCCTGTACCGCTCCGACAGCGACTACGACCTCTCGCCCAAGTCTATGTCCCGAAACTCCTCCATTGCCAGTGACATGTGAGTGCACGGCGTTTCTTGCTTCCACCTGAACCTTCATGAAATACACCCAAATGCTCCCCATTGTGCTGAATGTGGTTAATTCTGCTTTTTGTTCTGCCTCTCTGAATCTGTGTCACGGCTGCTGTTGTTAATTAGAGCAGGTCTTAAAGCTGCCACGCTACCAACAGCTGATTGCGTGGTGTCACGTCTATTCTTAGCCACATCCAGTAGCATAAACAAGGTGGTCAGTCACAAAGTGTCCTCAAGCACAGTTTATGTGACTCTGATATTTTGACAAATTGCCGAATATGTCTCTATAACTCATAAGGATAACGGGATGGATATTTGTGCCGCAATTAATCTACTCACGATACTGCATTAGTGTGACGTCTTTACTGTAGCAGGGCAGCCTCCAGACAGCACACTCCACACAAACCAGCTGGCATCTTCTGGGTCGATGTATATATTGATAGCATGTTCCTAATTTTTCACACTGTGGTGGCTCTCCAGTTACATGTACTGTACACTCGGTGCTGCAGGAAATGAAAATATTGACTGAAAATATAGCATTTCGATCCAGCCTGAAGGAAAGACAAATAGACAAACGGATGAAAAAGAATGTCCTGAGGTAAACTTAGACTTCCTCCTTCATGCTGCTTTTTGCTCTGGAGTATTAAACCAATGACCCTTCTTTGACCTACGCCCACTATCCAGTTACCATGTTAAAACCATTCAAGCTTCATTCTTTCATATCTTTGTTTTTTCTGCTGGGTTGCATGAACAAGGCAACTTGTCTTAACAGCACTATTCATGAAATTCTTCACAATCAAGTTAGTAAAGAAATAAATTGCATGTGTCCCTAAGCACTTAACAAAGAGACATCTTCAGAAGGACATAGTCCAGAGAGAACAGCCTCAGATTCTTTCCTTCACTCTCAGAGAGAACGTCGTCTTTACTCTGAATACCTTCTATCTGTCTTGTGATGGAAGCACATGACAAGTCTGCCCCTCTTTTGACTTTCACGCCAGGCATGTCAGCTCACGTGGGTGTGTACGTGGTGTGGCTGCGGTCTTGTAGAACTGACCAGTAGGACAGCTCCGTGACACTAACACACCACTGTCACCTGAACAAATGTTGACTATGTGTTCACAGCCGTAACGTAGCTCGGGACGGTGCGCAGGAGTCTGACTCAAAGTTTACTGTTAACATTCCTATAGCTGGAATTGAATGAGTACCGCTTTCCACTCCCTCAACAATGCTCACTGACGTGCACCTTACACTCCGCCTGCTCCAGGAGTCATGTGTGCAAGGGCTTGAAGTTAGGAAAGAGCTCAGCTGATGTTTCCCTGGATAAATGAAAGTCAATAAACATGTGAAATAACGACTGCCTATGGGATATAGTTAAGGGCAGAGAGGGGAAGGACGTGGAGGAAGGGCGACTGCGTGAGAGACATGTCTGTACAGCAAGTGAAAAGACAGCTTGCAGGTTCTACAGTGTCCTTGCTGGAAATGGCAGTCGCTAAACTACCTTATGTGTACAGAGACACGGCCACCCGTAAATCCCTTCAAACTGTTGAAACTATCACGTTTTGTGACGTAGGGCCTCAGCTGGTAGCTGACGTGATGAGTGAACATGTCACTGTGATTGAGTGGATGAGAGATGGTGAAACTAATCTAATGTGATGACCCCCTGCTCCTCCATACCCCTCCTCCCCTTGACCTTTGCAGCACATGATGTATTCTGATGTCGAATGTCAATATACTGTAGATCTGCAGCTCACATTAAAGCCACTGTCTTTGTGTCTTTCAGTCATGGGGACGATATGATTGTAACGCCGTTTGCACAGGTGAGGGCTTCCGCCATTTTTTTTTTTTTATTGTCTACATATTTTACATTTTCATAAATGAATGTATGATTCGGTCCTGATCTATCACGTTCCCTTCAGGTTCTTGCCAGCTTGAGAACTGTACGAAACAACTTTGGTGCATTAACTAATCTCCAGCAAGACAGGGCAGCCAATAAGTAAGTTGCTTTGCTTTGTTTGTTTTTTTTTCAAACAGAAATGAAATCTGTCAAAGAGGGAGGTGTGACTGAATTAAAGATTGTAGCGGTCAACATGCCAGCATATCCCAATAGTCACTTCATGACTAAGATGTTCCACTAAATAAGTGATCACATGCTGCACCTACCTGCACTGTCTCCAGTGCTCACTCACAGTCTGGCTTTGCTCGCCCTCTGCTGTTCTTATTGAGTAGCTGACTTCAACATTAGCAGCAATAGTCTGTGCTGCCTACATGTGGAGAAACGAGTGAAGGGAAACGGTGCTTATTTACTGCTAAGAGTCATGCAGAGAGAATAAAACGTTTTGTTTTGGGAATGAAATGTCTCAGTGTTTGTTTGTGTGTCCTCCCCCCGACAGGAGATCACCCATGTGTAACCAACCGCCCATCACCAAGACCACCTTTACAGGTATGTGGACAGCAAGAGCAGCATGCTTTTGTCCTTGATGTGTTTGTGTATGTGTGATTATGTTTGTGTTCTGGGAATCAGGAATATGCTTTTCTATAGAAAAAGTAAACATAATTACTATTATTAGCATTCGAGGTAACGCTTGACTTGAAGTCTCCCTATATAGCATTTATAAGCAGTATATGGACGGACACCCAATAAATGGTTCATAGCACACTATTATATAGTTGTAAGCAGATATGTGTTTGATAATATATTTGCCCACAACTATAATATAATGTCATCATAGGAGACATTATATTTGTTGACAAATACTGTACATTAATACACACAATGACATTATGGTGTGTTATAAACAATTTATTACGTGTTTATATACTGCTTGTACAGAAAATGCTAAATATGGTTACTTAATTCAAAGTGGCATTGCATTAAATAATTGGTCATAGCAGTGTGCACTCTTTTACTTAAAACTGGAGGCCTTTATAGAATCAATATGAAGGAGGCTGGTGTTGTTATAGTGATGTTTTTGCCTGTTGTTAGATATCAGCATGGTGGTGATGAGGGGCTGACAAACACAGAAATGCTGTGCAGGGAGCCAGAGAACATGAACATAATATCCAACATGATCAGAATTCAAATATGGACGACACATTTTGCGGGGAGAAAATCTCTACGGTACCCCTCATAATCAAAACACCGATTAAGCACATGCTTACTGCCATTTATACTCGTAGTACTATTTGTATTTTAAAACTTTTTAACCTAAGTACTTCAGACCTGTTTCATAGTGATAAACAGAAACACATTTCAATTTGAACCGTGTTAAAATGAGATAAGATAAGGAAAGCCTGCATTACTCCCACAGCAGGGACATTTGCAATGTTACCACTGATATACCAAAGTGCATTTATAGCCAACATTTCAAGTAATTGAACATCTTATGAACAGTAACAAGACTGGAACAGTCTAAAGCTGACTTTCAGTAGGTGCTGCATGCCACAATCATTTCAGAGCCCATCATTGGCCCAAAGCTAGCGTGGGCGGGAGTAATGGACACAATATACTTGTTTTATTGGTGAAAATGGTCTCCATCTGCATATGCGCACTGTTTAATGATGCAGCACACGTTTATTATTCATAGCACATTATTTCGCAGACTCCCTGACAGAGTGCCAGGGGCCCCTGAGGGTCCCCGGACCCCGCTCAATCCAAAATGTTACTAAAGTTTGTCTTGGTCTGTATTGTGGAGTGAGGACACTTCTCCAAATGACTCTACCTTTCCCTCGCTCCTCGATATTGCATCTTGTACTCTATATGGAAACAACAGGGCTTTGGGTACTATAATATCAAGTCCCAAATAAGTCGAGTATTTTATTTAAATAGCCCGGCCCTCTTAAAATCTGTTGTAGGATTTAAAGAGATGGACAGTTCTTTCTCTATCCATATGGGGCAGAGTTTAGGTACTAAAGATGGATATTTTACCAATATTGTTATTTCTCTTTCATCCATATCATTTAAATCCCCACAGCATTGGTTTGACCACATCAACTGTTTATTTAAAAGCTCCATGTGGAGGGGCAACAAGATACTCTCTTAAAATGTAACTAAAGCTGCTGAATATCCAAGCATTCGGGCTGATGCACTACAACATTACAATATATATGAATTATCGAAAACAATTGATATCACATCAGTATTCTTCCTTAGTAGTCCAGCCTCCGTTCTTCTCTTGTCTCTGCATATTTTTTCCCCTTCCTCCTCCTCCTCTCTCCTCCTCTCTCCTCCGCTCCCTCTCACAGTCCGACTTCACTGTCGAACTGTTCCGGTACATAGTTTGGCTGCAGCCCTGCGTCTGTGCAGCAGAGTGGCCTCTCCGAGCTCCGGTGTCTGATGTCGCACTAAGCATGAGAAGAATGTCATTGACGTCAGTGCAGTTGCTGTCAGAAAGAGTAGCACCCCAGCCACCGACACCACACCAGGGAGTGATACAGACAGAGAGAAAGAAAGAGGAGAGAGACGGAAAGAAGACAAAAGAGGGAGGAGGAAGGATGTTCAGAGATCAGCGGAGGAAACGAAGAGTGTGGGAGAGGAAGGGGACTAATGGAAGGAGGGAGGGAAAGATTTGTCAAAGACAATGAAGCAGGAGAGGGGGGGATCTTTTAGAGAATAGGAGGTGACAAAAGAGGTGTAGAGATGGTCAGTGGACATGCTTAGACACTAAATAGTCATGCATTGAAACACAAATGTGCCCTTTGAAATATTCAGGTGCTAAAAAAAACTACACATGCATCCCAGACCTACAAACTTTGCAACATTTAGTCAAAGAATGAATTGTCCCAGAATAAAAGGTTGGTTTAAAAAAATGAAAAAATATGAATCAAGCCTAAATAAAGGCTTTCATGGGGTCTAAATGCAAACCGAAATGTTGATATTGTATGATTAAATGTGGTCCTCTTGTTTTTTTTATCTGGTACTGTTTTCTCTGTGTGTGTAATTGAATCCCCCCCCCCCCCTCCCAGATCCCAGATCAAACAGCATTGAAAGCCTGTGCTTTCCCAAATGAGTCAAGGCATCAATATTAATTGGCTTCTGACAAGGTGACATTTTTCTGTTAACGTAGGCTGACTTTGAGAGAGGCATGTCTTGAATTTCACATGAAAAGAAACTAGAGGATGCTCTGATGCGGGGCTTGTGGCGGTGGCGCTCTACATTCTTTGCCATATCGTCAGCCATCTATTTGTTTACCTCTGTGTTTTGGTGCGTTTTGTATGCTGAGCAGTGAACACATATTAACATGCAGGCACACACATCACAGGGAGCTCCCAGCTCTGGCTCCACTCCTCTATTACTCCAGTCCACATGTTGTCGCTCTCTCTTCCCCATCCACGGTGCAGTCCTCTCAGGCTTTAGGTACAGCTTGGGGGAGAGCAGCACGTTTGGCTACCAGGGACGCCGAAGCAACAGCAGCCCACCCCCTATACACACAGCATTTATAGGAAACACTACCCAGCACACACTCACACACAGCACCGGATTATACCATTTGCTTCCCGGATACGATGGATATTTTCATTGACAGAGAGGCTAAGGAGACAAAATCCTGATGTGTTATGGTTAGCTTTTCGTCTGGTGTGTGTGTGCGTGTCTGTGTGCGTGTTTGAGATGTCTTTGTATTTGTTAACCATGTCAGGATGCTGTGAACCTTCTGGTGTTTGTTCCTTGCTGGACTGTATTGACATGGATCTCGACTGGTTCTGAGTCTCTCACTGGATCCTCTTTTCCACCGTCCCTGTCTTCCCACCATCCCCACATTGGCAGACATGGGCCTGCTCAGCAGACTGCTGTTCATCCTGCTACATGACTGGAATTACATCTCTCTCACGAATGATATCGTAAACCTCACACACCTATCACTGGGTGTGATATGTAGGGGATGAGTCTGTTTGTTTGAGATCTCTGAGAAATCGCTGTTGCTCCTTGTGCTCTGTGGGTTACCTCTGTAGTTTTTGGTGTGATTTTTCTTGCTGTTAACATTCATTTGGACACCCAGAACTGACTCAGAGTGGCTGCTTGCCATTCATCACGTGCAACCGTACTCCCTGGGATTGTATCTGACTTATTCTTAAAAGGAAGGATCCAGGATTTGAACTGTAGGACTGCACTGGAGGTTTCTTTTCTCCAAGGGAGTCAGTGAGCTTTGCTACCTAACCCACAGACTGCACATCTGTGGGTTAGGATACAGGACTACTGCCAGGCCCGCACAGCTGGCTCACCTGTCCAGTATGAAGAGTCACCCATGTGTCTTCTCGGGGTATCCCAGCTTAGCTGTATGTGGGGTGGGAGACCCCGGGCCTGGACCGTCCCCTAGCCCTCTGAAGCGGGCCCTTACTGACCCCTTGCCCTCCTGTCTTGCCCCTGCAGAGGAGGCCTACCAGAAACTGGCCACTGAGACCCTGGAGGAGCTGGACTGGTGTCTGGACCAGCTGGAGACGCTGCAGACGAGAAACTCTGTCGGTGAGATGGCCTCCAACAAGGTAAGATTAACAAAAAAGTGTCCTCCAAGTTTTCAAGTTTAATTCTGGAGGCCAACATGATTGCGTCTGATATATCTTTTGTTTTTGTTATTTATTTAAACACGTTCAGAAGCTGACCCATGATTCACTGTGGTGTCTTTTTGTACGTGGCTGATGAGAACATAATTAATAGATAGTGGTATATGTGATGTATAGTATACATACTAATCTTTAGAAGGTTATACTATTATATACTATATATTATACATCCAGTGTTTGTTACAGGTAACAGCATTTATTTGTGGGTGTGATGAACTGACTCGGACACTTGAATTGGTCCTCACAGGTTAACGTGAAAACAGACTTTTTAATCCATCCACACCTACAGCTGCATTTCCACACATCAATGAAGAAAGATCAAATTACAAATAAATATTTCTACAAATCTGCCGATGTACTATATACTGTATGGTCACTCAGCGGCAGTGAAGTGGTGTTTATTGTTCACTGACAGGCCAAGCTGATGTGCAGCGTAACTTCACCTGGAGATAGATCCAATACGTTGTGGGTTGTTGATTTGATTCATTTGAACAGGTGTAGTTTCATATGTAATAGACATTACCTCCTCTGTGTGCGACCTGCTCCTTTGCCATCAAGCCCTTCTCCTTGTTCTGTTGTCAAGTGTTTATCAACACTTAGCAGTTTCTGTTTGAGCCTGAGGAGCTCACTTCTTCTACAATCATTACCTGGTTGTATATATTATGTGTTGTGATGCCTTTTGCAGCAACCCAGCCATCAAAGCTCACGTTGGACTGTTTCTGTCATATTATCTCCGTGTGTTAGTGACAGCATCATAATGCAGGCAGGGAGTTGTGTTGTGAGCATGCTCAGTCGCCTCTAGTGCGTGTATATATATACGTATGTGTGTGTGCGTGTGTGTGTGTGTGTGTGGAGGGAGGCTGCTGTGCCACTCTGAATGCTGAGCAGCTCTAGTGATGTCACACACTGTGATGTCACACGAGGGGGCATGGACCACGAGGAGAGGCAGGGAGGACGGACAGACAAAGGAACTACTCAAACGCACACATCCACCGCTGACGCTTCCACGGTCACATGCATGAGCAGGACATCTACCTCATGTGAAAGTGAAAAAAAACAAACCTGTAACATGCACCGCCTCACTATTACTTACCAGGACAACTATCTCTAGTTGTCATGGCAACAGCCACAGGCCCAACCAGCCTGCTGTCTCACTCCACCAACACGTACACACACATCAAAGGTACTACAGTCCCCACACCTCCCACACAGAGCTTTTACTTGTGTCTGTAGACTTTCATTGATCGGCACTCAACCTAAACCTTAATTCATCAGTGATGGAGATTCTGAGATTAAACGGAATGTAATTCCCTTGATGTAAAAGGAAGGAAACCACAGCTAAATCTGCACCTCACTGGATCTGAAGGTGACTCCCAGTGACATCACCATCCATACGTGTGCTTTAGCAGCCACATTGTACGGCTGCTGTGGTTTTGTGGTCGCTCAGTGGAAGCAGTACAGTTCCTTCTGCTTTGGACATCCCTAAGTAAAGACCCCCAATCACATTCTGACATGACCTAGGGAAATAATGCATGTCACCTCTGAACATCAGCACTCTCAGAGTTACTCCGTTAAGCCCCAGAGCTGCTATAACAGTAGGTCAAACAAGGTGGCATACCTGTTTGCCCCAAAGGATCTCACAGCAGAGAGAAGACATGTTCAATATTAGTATTATTGCTGTTACAGCATTCATACAGCAGCTGAAATACATACTCTACAAATACACAGCATTATACTCGATTAAATAGAAATGTAGCACAATTTGTTCTATCTAACATAGCCTTTGACACAACCGTATCTGTATTGAGGCGGGCATTGCGCTGGTGGTTTATCTGGTGGCTCTAGTGTAGGATGCTCCTGTGGATACAGTTCCACCCTTTGTGTGGGCGTAGGCACCTGGTCTTCCTCTGGTTCTGCGTGTGCCGATCCAGTTTGATCAGCATTGTCTGCTCATTTCCAGAGGTAACAATGTAGGACAAGGAAGACACTCTTGATTAACCGCTCAAACCCACTAAGATGCAGAAAGAGTAGTTTCTAGTGTAGAGAAGATTTCCTGGAGTAAAACGTCCCACAACGTCTTGGTTGTGTTATGATCCAGATTGTTGGCAGCCTCTGTTGAACCATGGCTCAGGCAGTAACAGGTTAAATGTACTGCGGATCCTTTGTGAAACATGGCCCATTTTCAGATACAACACACTGCAAAAATACTTTAATCTTCGAATAGCTTTTCAATATTGGCATCCCGTGTTGCAGCCTCGGTGAGGTAAATGTCTAGCCGTTCAAAGTGACGTATGCAATCACTGTTTTCTACACCCAACAACACATGCCTAGATCCTCGCATCCGGCCGCCAAAACCTTAGTGTGACCGCAAGTGTATTAAATATATTTGTGTCTCCCTCATGTTGGTGCAAATGCTATACAT
The DNA here is from genome assembly GCA_032191485.1 of Leptoclinus maculatus. NCBI lineage: Eukaryota > Metazoa > Chordata > Actinopteri > Perciformes > Stichaeidae > Leptoclinus > Leptoclinus maculatus. The sequence continues at coordinate 15,393,462 of JAVDOI010000005.1, forward strand.
CCCCACCACACAGAGCCATCTTAATGAATATTGGATTCTGTTTAATTTGGTCAACACCTCAATGACATACTCCCCAGCCTCTGATGTGTGTTGTGTCCACCGGTGAGTCATCCAGGACACCCACCATCAATACTTGTTCATTTCCTTTTTCTCTGACTTGTTCAGGCTCAATACAGCTGCCTTTGCAAGGTGTTTTGCCGGCTATACACAATGTTGGGATATTTGCTCATGCACACAGCCCGCACCTGTGGAGATCCCAATCGGGTAATCTGCTTCTTTAGGTTGTGAAAAGGATGTGAGCGGCTCATGATCAGTATAGATTGACGTACACCCATACAAATACTTCTTCATTCCAAACATTTTTTACTGCGGCTCTGAGGAGGTGATGGGAAACAAACCACTGTCCACTTCATGTGACGGTGCTGCTCTGATGCCATCAGACAGGTGGAGTTATTTTGCAGCAAAAGCTCTTCCTAGTTGTATTCAGGGTTTGCAGATCTTTATTTGTGCTCAGGTTTCGAAGATGCTTTTTAGTTTTTTACTTTACTGCTATGTCCTCAAAGGTTCAGCCAGGAGATGTGAATTGGGTCATCATTCTGTTCGTAACTTGTTAGTCATACTCGTGGAGGTCGAAGGCATTCTAAGGTAACCGTAAAGTTGCTGGTAGGTTTTGACTTTTGTATTTTCTGAACTGAGAAGGTTTCTCGTAAGGCTGTATGTCAGTACCCCGACTACACTAGAATGCCTTTCTCCATTGTTATCTATTCATCTTTTCATCTTGATGTTGTTATTTTGTTATTATATTGCACTGATGTCTTACCCCTTACCTTCACCGTTTAGCTCCTTACATACTGTATAGATTTCCTTCTCCACATTTTTGTTACAGTTACGAATGGACTCAAACTTATTGGTACTTATTGGTCATTGGTACGTTCACTGAAAACAGTTAGTCGCAGCAATTAGAGTGTTCCTGTTCTCCTGTATTCTGTAGGGGGGGGGGGGGTGTCGCTGCCATAAATCTGTAATGTGAGAAAAGAGACGAATACAACAGAGATCTGGAGGTGTCATAGGCTATATACAGCAGGGAGTGGATATTTCTGGTCACTCTGCCGAAGAGCAAATTACACAGAAGTCACAGCTAAGCTTGGTGTGACACTTTCCAATTTCAACCCAATAGTTTGTGTTCACACCTCTTGGCTAAGCTATCAATATGTGTGTGTATTTGTGTGACAGAGGGAGGGAGTTTGTCTGTGGGCGTTGTATTTATTTAAACTGTGTGTTTGTGTGTGTGTATGTGTGTGTGTGTGTGTGTGTGTGTGTGTGTGTGTGGTGGGCCTGTGCTGGCCTGCTTGGCTCAGAGTCAATCAAAGCTGCTGGATCTCAGTCAGCCAGTTGTCTCATCTGCTCCAGCGTAGCTGTAAATTACTCACAGTGCCAGGCTGGCTGTAGAGGTGTAAAGTAAGCAGAGACAGGTTTGGTCCCTTTTCAATCCATGTGGTCACTGGACCGTCACAGACACATGACACATGCATGTGCACGTATGTGCTCACACACCGCAAGATTAAGATTTAAGATTAAGCTGTTTCACATGTATTATTTGCTCAACTTTTTTACCTGTACTTTATTCTGTTTAATTTAATGTCATGCTGCCCCATAGTTATTACTGCGTCCATAATCAATATATTGTACAGTATCAACATATCTAAAGTAGGGCTGGGCTGCACAATTTATCTGATATTAATCTTGATTTTCCTACAATTAAATGAACATGATTGACTGCGATATTGATGTTTATAATGTGTGCTCCATAAATAGAAAACTACGCTGCATATCAAATCAAGCACTTCCTAAACTGACAGCCAGCCACCGGGCACATGGCTTCACTTTTGATAAGCCGTCATGCCACTGCATGCGTTCCCTTCAGAGGCAGTGAAAAACGTTCCTGAATGTTGTCCAGCAGTCCAGAGTAGACGTAATGTATATCACTCTGAATTAAGGTGAGGAAGAACCTCATAGTTCTGCATAATTTTGCATAGTTTTAGTTTTGGTGCAGCTTTATTTTGCTCCTAAGAGATGGGCTGTGAATAAGGACCAGTCTTATTTTGATGCATAGATTTGTACACAACATGCAACTCTGGGCCCGAACCTGCCCCAGCTGGGGCAGTTCCGGTTCCGAACAGTACCAAGCTGAACCGCAGAATGCAATTTTCAGTAACAAATATAATATTTCCACAACAATGCAGCATACCGTTTGAACGAAGAATCTCTCATGAACCGAAGCATGTGTAACACTTTACACACTCAAAACACAATAAAACACGATCTTCGACAACATTCCTAGCCTCGTGCTAAATATCGTCACTTTTTCGCGTTCATTTGGCCGAGACACGCAGAAATAGTCCCTCAAAAGTCGCTTCTCAACCGTCCAGGCTAAAGCTACATAGCATACAACAATAGCATTTGACCACGCTTCAAACGTATATCTCGGATTTCCTCTGCGGGAAACCCTTCAAAAGTTACCGGGGGGACAGCAGCCCCCAGCAACTATCACTCTGCCAATCACCTTCTACTGTCCATTTCCGTTCTAATAAAGTTGTGAAATAAAGAAAAGGGGGTCAAATAAGCTTGGGGGACCACATTCCAGCGAGGTAGTCTCGCGACTTTACGCGCCGGGTCCTCGGGTTAGATCGGCATTTTTCGGAAAACTAAAGACTTCCTGGTAAATCTGTTACCGATTGGCCACATCCAGACATGTGCACAGAGCAAAAGAAAATCTAAATTGACCAACCAGGGCCCTACAAAGGTCCAATACACAACCGCTATGGCGCACTTCTCCCGTAGCTCGCCGGCCTGGAGAGGCTTTGGAGACGGTTCCAGCTCTCCAAAATGATTTCTAACTGCTGTATGTGATAGATTGTGCATGTAGAAGGATAAAGGAGGTTAAATATATAGTTATTTAGGTTGTAAAAGTACAATGGAACAGCTGGAGAGGCTGTTTCTCACATGACGACCTCTCGTGACCTCTCGTAACGTTTATGTCTCTAACTCTGGCCTACTTTACTCTATTCACTCCAATTATTTTGTGTGTGACTACTGCTGTCGTTTGTTTTGATTGTGGGTGGTTTTACTGAGCCTCATTTAATATAGTATTATGAATAATAGTGCTTTATCACCATACGAATTTGACATTTTTCAGTGGAGCTGTGTTCCATCTTCATCAGCTATTAACCAGTAACATATACATAATATTTACTCAATTCATATGAGCAAACCCTTCTCAGTGTTATAAATCCATTGGAATTTTTCAAATAGACCTTGTAGTTAGAGTGTAAGGCCCCTTTGAGTATGGGTATAGTATATTATAGTCCTAGGTAAGATAGGGTCCAGAAGGTTTTAAAGAAGTGCTCATGTCAATCTCAATCTCATCGTGATCTCAATTTTGTTAAAAAAAAATTATAATTTTGGCCTTTATTGTGGGGCCCTAATCTAATGTGAAAATAACGTGACAATGTGAAAGGGGTCGTTCATAATGATGAAGCCACAGTCGCATTATTACTTAATGCGTTGGCAATATTGTCTTTGTTACACTTGTAAAGCATATTGAATTCTATTGAATTCAATTGAATCTGCTTTAGAACTACATGACGAATTGTTTCCAACCAAAGCGACAACCTCTTGAGCTCAGTGACACACGCAGCAGCCTATGTGGACACTGTGCTTTCAGTTTCTGTTCTACTGAGCCCACTTCAGATAACTGTGACGCTCATTCTTTTTGGAAGATTAATTGGTTTTCATGCGATACATCATCTCAATAGTGATGTTACTGTGACTCATCTCCCATGAGTACTGGTGTGAGAGCAGACCTCAGTTCTTCTTTCGTTAGATGAGGTAACCTGTGCTCGTACATCATACTGAACAGAAGGTGAGGTCAGTTAACACGTAGACCCACACACACACATGTACTAGTGCATGTAATGTAAATATGCCTTGCATACACACAAATGAACATGTACTGTGTGTACACACACATGCACACGCACTACCACATCCCGCCTCACTGCAGGAATGGAAGGAAAAGGGAAGAGGTAGATTTTCCACTGACTTCAGTCCCAGCCAATCACACAGCAGGTGACCTCAAGTCTGTTCCAATCCAAGCCAATCAGAGGTGATGATGAGCTCACACTTCTTCCATATCTGGGCCCTGATTTGCTGCTGTTGTGTGACACAGCAAGAGAAGCAGCTTTTGCTCTTCACATGGGAGCTTGTGTCATACACACAGAGGCGGGCAGGCAGGCAGTCAGGCCTGTTTGGAAGCTGTTGACAGATTTATTTTTTGTGCTGTCCTGGTGCTTTGGCATCTACCAAGCATCCGCACCACCATCAATTATTCACAATCTCAGCAGTGCGTCCCTGTATCTGAGCGTATGTGTTTGAGTGTGTGTGTGTGTGTGTGTGTGTGTGTGTGTGCACATGTCATGTGTATCACAGTGTGTGGTCTCAACGGATCTTTGGGGAGCCACGTTCCCGCTGCTCCTCTCTCAGAATCTGCTTTTCCTCTCTGCTTCCTGCATCATGGGCTCCTTTCCGTGGATATTGGCAGGACCAGAACGTGATGCTTCTTTTATGGACATTGAACCGAGTTTCGAAGGCTCTTCAGGTTGAAGTCTTTTACTGGCCAGAGCTGCGGACGGTTTTTGTTTTGCTAGCAGTCTAGCGCTTTCATCATCCGAACTGTATTTTGGGCTATAAAGCTGTACCTTTCTGTTTCTGGATCTCTTGTTTTTCATTTTGTCAAAATGCCTGAAGCTAATTATCTACTCTCTGTGTCCTGGGGATATATAAAGGTAAGATGTGGTCTCAGAATAGTCTGTTTAAATGAATTATGCAGGCTTTTTTTTTTTTTTTACACCTATTTAAATGTGATTGTTTGTATTCATTTCCAGAGAGTGTTCTTGTAACGGAGGTTCATCCTTGACACATCTTTGGATGCTGGGTTGTATGACCACAAATAGAAAGCACTTACTGCATGTTGCTCCTCGCTAACGTGTCGTCCGTTGAACAAAGCTTCAAAGTGGTGACATTTCTGGATCCATCATCCATTTTGATACATCTGTGATGGAAAGAGCTGATAACGCTGGCACTGTACTTTTGAAAGGAGTAGACATGGCTGGAGGTGCGGCAAAGATGAACATACGTAGTTACATTTTGAAGTGAACTTGATTTTCAAACGGCAGACATTTTCACCTGTAAATTGTTAAATTCTCGTCGGTCATTTCGGTTATTTTAAGCTCTTAGATGGAATAAATCAGCAACTCTTGGAGCTCTGTGGAGACTTATTTAGGTCAACAATCCTCCCGGTAGTTGAGACGCTCCACATTTTATTGATGGTCTGGGGGATATTTTTTAGGTTAGCCACACATTTTAATTAAAAAAGCCAAAATCGATCTTTTCTTTCAGTGAGCTCTTATTTGTTATAATAATACATAATGTATGTGTCTTGTTAATACAGCTCTACATGTCATGTATTTGTCGCTTTTCTCTTCTACAGGCTCTTATTACCTGACAAAAGCACACCACAGATGGCTCTTTGCCTCTCGTGTCTCCATTTTAAAAAGCCACCCAATGAATGCCCGTGGGTGTTACTCAATAGGATGTCAATACACAATTGCGCAGAAAGCACTCTGCAGTGTAGTAATGGTCTATTTTAAGTGATCAATATTGATGTATACTTAATCAATATACATAAATTAGGCTTTTGGACCAAAGCCAGAATGAGTCAGACAAAGCAGCGACTTTTGTGCGAGAGGTTTTTGTTTTGCGATCCGTTTTGTAACTGTTGTTCGGCAGCCACTTTAGAAAGCCCCTGATTTCAAGCATCCTCCTCCACGTCAATCAGTTTGGTCTTCAAATCAAAACCTGCAGCTAAATTTGGGTCTGCCACTCGAATTACAGTAGGCAGAGGAGACAGAAGAGAGAATAGGGTTGAGGGAGAGGCAGGGAGGAGCAGGCAGTGCGGCAGGGAAAAAAAACTGAAATTGAAAGAAATTGTGGGAAATCGGGTTACTGATTGTGTACTTACCTGGTAGTAGCACTCTGACCTGCTTTGTGTGTTTGTGCGCACGTGTTAAACCAGAAATGGTGACGTTCCTGGTACAGCTCTTGAGATGTGACTGGAAATTTCAAGAAGCTGTTAGTAAAAGGCCGCGGCCAGCAGAGGAGTCTGTGTTGATGACATCGTTTGATTCTTCACTGCCATCATGAAAATGTGTTTTTGATCAAATAAAAGGTTCTCTAGTCCTGGCCCCATACTTTACCCTCAAACACATTTAGAGAAATGAGGAAAGTTTATTTGTCTCTTGAATTGTTTTTGCAGTCTCTGAGTTTTTATTGGGTAATATTTATTCAAATATGTGTATGATACCTGAGTATCAGCTGTAAGGGGGAAAAAAAGAGGAAATTATATGTTTCTGCCCTGTATTACACACTGTGAAACCCCTAATCTGTGTGTGTGTGTGTGTGTGTGTCCCTCTTTCAGTTCAAGAGGATGTTGAACAGGGAGCTGAGTCACCTATCAGAGATGAGCCGCTCTGGGAACCAGGTGTCTGAGTTCATCTCCAGCACCTTCCTGGGTGAGTGATGACACAGGATAGACCCACTGGTTTGGAATTTTAAAAAAAATCTCCCTCTGCCTGAGAAGTAAAAATGTATATTTTGCCAAGCTTCAGTGAGTTCATGAAGTCATGTTTTCTCCTTCCACTTGTGTGTCACTGGGTTCCTCTAGACAAGCAACATGAAGTGGAGATGCCATCCCCTCAGACGCAGAAGGAGAAGGAGAAGAAGAACAAGCCCATGTCTCAGATCGTTGGGGTGAAAAAGCTGCAACACTCCTCCAGCCTCACAAACTCTAATATCGCTCGCTTCGGAGTCAAGACCGAGACCGAGGATGAACTAGCTACGGTGTGTTTGTGTGTCCTGACAAGCGGTGTGCACACAGACCGTGCATTCACATGAATAGAGAGCACACTACCTGAAATGTTCTTTGGCTCCGGTGATAATGAAGGAAAAGAAGGAAGGAAAAAATCTGTTTTTTTTTGTAATTGTGTAACTAATTCCTTTTTCCAGGAGCTCGAGCATGTGAATAAATGGGGCCGTAACGTTTTTAAAATCGCAGAGTTCTCTGGGAATCGGCCACTGACAGTCATGATGTACACTATATTCCAGGTAAGGACTGTCACGTCTTTTCTCTTAATCTTTCACTACAAAATGAATTGCCTGTTGAATCCTGAGACAGCATTCCTCTTGTGTTTTGTGGTTTGTAGGAGAGAGACTTGCTGAAAACGTTTAAAATTCCACTTGACACCTTTATAACATACCTGATGACCTTAGAAGACCATTATCATGGCGATGTGGCCTACCATAACAACATTCATGCTGCTGACGTCACCCAGTCAACTCACGTGCTGCTATCCACCCCTGCCCTCGAGGTGAGGCGCATGTGCACTTACAACGCGAATGAACACACTTGAACACATGCACAGACATACATGTACGCACTATCACGCAGCCCACGCCTCCACAATCAGCTTCAATCAAACTCCAGCTCAAAGTCCAATCAATGGCTCTTACTTGCAAGGATATTTTTGTCCAACCGTTTGATTCTCTCATCAATGCCCTCCCTCCTCCCCTCTGTGCTCGGTTCTTTTCTTCCAGGCTGTGTTCACAGACCTTGAGATCCTAGCTGCCATCTTTGCCAGTGCAATTCACGACGTGGACCATCCTGGTGTCTCCAACCAGTTCCTCATCAACACCAGTGAGTCTAAATATGGCGCCGTCTTAGCAGCTACGTCAGTGCCTCAGCAGTGTCATTAGTGCGTATTCACAAGCAAGAATAGTCTGTTACCCAGGTGGGAACATGCACACTTTAGCTTCACACACACACACACACACACACTCACACTAGACAATTAACGTTTCTGTCATAAAAGAAATAAAAGAAACTTCACGTATAAACCAAACTTGGATGCATTTTACTGCACATGGATGGTCAAAATATTCAAAGCAGAACACACATGCACATCATGTGCATGCACACGTGCCACAATTTAGTCATGTGTGATGCTTTAACAAGAGATTCCAAGGAAGAGGAGTTCAAAGAGATAAGTAGAGTAGCCTTTCCTTGTGGCACATCATCACTCAAGCCAACGTGTTCTCAGGAAACAAACATCCCTCTCAAAGACTTGGATGTAGTAGACCACACTGCAGAGGGGAACCTTTGTGTGACATCTTATGTAGTATCAATGCTGTTGTTAGGGTAACAAGGTGGGATAATAGTTATGCCACACACATTGCAATATATCATATTTGTCGTATCCTGTGCAGCAGCATCAGACAGGTTTGCCATGCTGGCTTCCTATTTTTACACCTGACAGTGTTTTGTTTCATTTTTATCGCTGTGAGCATCACAAATACAAATTCCATTCACCTCCATCGTAAAGTGGAGGCAGGAAAGATATCTCAAAATCTGGAAAAATCTAAAGCAAAACTATCTGCAGGGTAGTGATGGAAAGCCTCCAACCAGACCTACAGGGTTCATGATGTTGAGGCTGGTAGCTGAAGTGTCCTCAAGCTGCTACCTCTCTGCTTGCACTGACTCACTCGCTCACGGCTGGAGGTGCCACAAATATCGCCTTGATTTGGCAATTTAGAGGAAAACACAAACAAATAGAGTTTTATATCCACTGGGTATTGCCTTAAAGCAATCATTCAGAATCCCGTTACAAAAGTGTGTGTTGCATAAAGGTATTAGTAATACCTTACCAGAACAGAAAATACATACGCACTCAACTCACAAAATGTGTTGTGCTTCCCATAAGCCCAAATGGGGAATCCCTGCAGTAAAGGCAGTGTGAGTCATCCTTGTTAGGAGCCACCAGACTGATCTTCTGTCAGCCACAGAGCAACAGAGCAGGATCCCCTTTCTCCCCTCTGCTGCTCTGTTCCACTGTGGCCAAGACTAATGCATCTTAATGGAAAATCTAAATACAGCTAGAGGACCTTCAAATGACCCAGAGTGGGGAGACCTCCCAGCGGAAAACATGCTGGTGCTTTCTTCTGCCACTCACGGAGCAAGGAGGGATGGATGATACACGTGTCACCGCAGCACACGTATCATTTGGAGAGGCCTATTAGGAGTGAACTTTGCAGCTCCTATTCGCACCGCATTCTGTTGAAAATATGTACTTAGTTGCATTTGTATTTCCTTACAAAATAACCCGTTTATTGATGCGTGAACATGTAAATGTCATGTTTTTAATGATGAATTAAAACCAGAAAAAACACAATTCCTCGAGCTAAAATGGTCGATGTTGTGCTCCGTGCAGATTCAGAGCTAGCGTTGATGTACAATGACTCGTCGGTGTTGGAGAACCACCATCTAGCAGTTGGTTTCAAGCTTCTGCAAGAGGAGAACTGTGACATCTTCCAAAATTTGGCCAAAAAACAAAGACAATCACTGCGAAAGATGGTCATTGACATTGTAAGTGGAAAGAAACATTACGTGGAATGCATTACGTGCACTACATTATACAATCCCTTTACTTCTGTATTGAATGCTAACGGTTTGTTGTGGGCATTCCCAGGTGCTAGCAACCGACATGTCCAAGCACATGAATCTACTGGCTGATCTGAAAACTATGGTGGAAACCAAGAAGGTGACCAGCTCGGGTGTCTTGCTGCTGGACAACTACTCTGACAGGATACAGGTCAGACTAACCAGCAACGGAAAGATCCGTATCACTTTGTTTTGGTGATTCTAATGTACAGTCAAAGAATAGCCAGTTCCCCTTGAAGATTCTGCAACATTTAGGCTTCTGAAAACCTTTCACATCTGTAGAAAAACACGTCATTAGTGCCTCCTTGTCGCTCCAGAAAGTCCGGGTCATGTGACACAGTAATATGGTAGCTTCCCCCGTTTTGGACTCTCTGATTTTCTCCATTCTCTTAAAGGTGCATAGGAACAAATCAGTCACATTAAAGTTGAACTCACAACACAAATGTACTTAAACAATTTCATTACAATCCGATGATTTCAGCCTGAAACAGTTGTAATTGATGCTGGGACCCTACCCTAAATCATGGAACATGTGGCCAGCATGGGCACCTTTTTTTAATACCTTTTCTGTTTTTGATATTCAGGTTCTCCAGAACATGGTGCACTGTGCAGATCTGAGCAACCCCACTAAGCCTCTCCAGCTGTATCGGCAGTGGACGGACCGCATCATGGAGGAGTTCTTCAGCCAGGGGGACCGAGAGAGGGAGAGGGGCATGGAGATCAGCCCTATGTGTGACAAACACAACGCCTCGGTAGAAAAGAGCCAGGTAACACACACACACACACACACACATGCATACACATCAATATTGTGCACAGACACAGACTAAATGACCTATTCTTCCCTACTGTATCCTGTAGGTTGGCTTCATAGACTATATCGTTCACCCTTTGTGGGAGACCTGGGCTGACCTGGTCCACCCGGATGCCCAGGACATCCTCGACACGTTGGAAGACAACAGGGAGTGGTACCAAAGCACCATCCCCCAAAGCCCCTCTCCTCACTTGGACGACCCCGAGGACGGCTCTCGGCCCCCAGGGGACAAGTTCCAATTTGAGCTCACCCTGGAGGAGGACGGGGAGTCGGACACGGAGAAAGACAGCGGCAGCCAGCAGGAGGAGGAGGATGATGAGGAGGATGATGAGGAGGAGGAGGAGGAGGAGGAAGACGAAGACGAGGACGAGGAGAACAGCTGTACTGACTCTAAAACACTCTGTACGCAGGACTCTGAATCAACAGAGATTCCTTTGGACGAACAGGTGGGGGATGATGAAGAGGAGGAGGAGGAGGAGGAGGTAACGGAAGAGGGGGAAACATCCTGTTCACAACCTTGCGTTGTGGAGGAAGAGGTAGCAGAGCAGGAGGAGGAAGAGGAGAAAGAGGAAGCCCCCCACACATAGCAGTTTATGGACAGCAACTGATTAACTGTTCTTCTTAGTAATGACAGATGATTATTTATAGAATATTTTTTGGGTTTTGTGGAGTCTGTCTGTGTTTTTTATACATCCCTATTTATGGTTCCAAAGCGCGTGCTGCTCTCCACCTTGGCCACTCCTCCCGTCGGCTTTGTTCAGACACGCCCACCGGTACTTCTTCAAGTTTTTTTGCACTCAGGAAAACTCCTCTCCATTCCCGTCTGTACTGAAGTGGTGTGTGCCCTTATTTCACTTTTACGCCTCCTTTCCACAAGCTTAAGCTTAGTATACGGACGAGCAGTTCAGTCTGCTCAGTGCTGTCCACACGACACACGGTATCACATTTTCCTTCCCTCCGCTTCGTCTCAGCCTTTGCCTGAAAGTTTAGCAGTGTTTCTGTGTTTTATCAAGTGCCCATTCTCTACAGAGACGGTTATCGGCGTGTTCAAGGAGCATCTCCATCTCGGTTAGGTCCTTTCCTCCCCTCTGCGATTTAGGAGGCATTTTATGCTGCCGTTCCGCTGAAAACCCGACGGACGCTGCAGAGATGAAAGCTGCAGCGCACTGGGGAGCTTTTCGAGACACATTTCTGATGTAAAAGTCTTCCTTGAAAACATGACTGATACAAAGCTCAAACCTACACAGCAATGGCGCTAGACCTCTTTAATTTTTGTATCGTACTGTATGTAAGATTCAGATATTTTCTAGAATTTACTTTTGCAATCTGAGGCTTTTCCTTTTTTTTGTTGGCAAAGAAGATGAGAGACCTTTTGGAAACCAGTGCGGAGAAGTGTGTCCCAGATATTCAGTGTTTTGAAGGGATATCTTCACGACTGGATTACATTAGGAGTGTTCTGAGGTGTTTGCACTTGCTCCAATAGCATTTATACTACTATTCCCATGCTACTATACACACATTTGGTTCGTCCTGTGAGTTGAAATTTGGAATTTATTCATAATAACAATTCTTTGGGTAAGAGTTTTCACTGAGAAGGGTGCAGGAACCTTATGCTTTAGTCTCATTGAAACGGTTTATGATGTGGATGAAGCCTTCACATTTTATTGTTGTTGCCTGCAGTTCTGTTGAACACATCCTGAGACAATGCAATGCTTTGTAGTTGATACAAAAAGCACTTTCTTTTTAGAAGCTTGATTAGTGTTCAGAAATATTAATGGTGTTAAAAACCACTAGTGTGATTTTATACCAACGTTATGAGAGATTTCTATTGTCCTTCCTTTTGTTTTTGGTGCCCATTTCGTTTGATGTGCACATCACCAACAGCTGCATACCTGCTTGTTTCCAGCCACTTCATTTTCTGTTGAGCGGTATCAATTGATTTGTCATCAAAATAATGCTTCATTTTGCCGTCACAACATTAAAACCAGTTGCTGACAATCAGCTCCGTTGTGTAGTCATCAGATAAGACGATCCTCTACGTAGATCCTCTAATGCACTGATATATATTCATATATCACCGCTTAAATATGTTTGACATGTTTAAACTCGCCAAAACACTCACTCATGAATACTTAGTGAGCTGTCTCACACCTCGACCAAGACACTTTTCCTTTTTCCATGTTGATCATTTTTTTTTCATTTTACACCTGATGCTATTATTTATTGGTATATTTTTCTATTTGTTGAGTCGTTTTTGCAATATAAAGGTGGTACAGTAAATATTTAACTGTAGCATAGACCACAGTACAGGCTTGGCAGTTACAATACCCAAATATACTTTTTTTTCTCTCTGTGTACATAAAATATAGAAAAATTAACAAATGTATAAAAACAACAAAAAGCACTTGAAATACTGCACATCGCTTTTTTTTTAAAGAGCTTGTGTCATTTCCAAACTTTTTATTTAATTTTTCATTTTGTGCCAAGATTTCCTTTTTTTTCCAGCCTCACCCAATGCCCTTACCTGTAATAAAATGTTCTGGTTTTATCGCTGTTTACAAACATATATTTATTGTGCTGTATATAATATATAATTATTAATGTTATTACTATCATAATGCCGTTTGTTGTAAATGGTTGATTCTTATCATCCCTTTTGGTGATGGTGTGGCTGTATTACGTACCTCTTGTTGAGAGAATGTTTATTACACACAAGCTTCAGTGTAAAAATGATCCATCGACATGTTGCTTATCTGAGGATAGCTCAGTGAAGAGAGGGGGAAAGCCAAATTGTTTTTTAAAAAGAAACTGTTCCTTGGCCCATGGGCTGTGCCTTAAATTCAACGCATGTCATTTACTTTAGCCTTTCTTTTTTATTTTCTAGTTCTCTTTTGCTGCATTGGTAGTGAATCTTTTGGCTTGGGTTGGCCTGATCTCATGTTGTGGATTTGAAAATGTTGCCTTTTTACTATCACAGCCAAACACAAATTGCTCTGTCAAAAAAAAAGAAGAAGTGGCTCTGGGTAGAAAATACGTCGTCAGTGCAGAAGGGATTCAGGTCAACCACAAGCCATAGATGTACTACACGAGTGACGTGTGGCCTATAGCCGGATGTCCAAGAGTCGTATTTGCTGTAGACCCGGTCTGAACAACTCGCACCTTCCTTACGCCCTGCCACCACTACACTCACAGATGTGACACAACTACATCGGATGTATGCAACATGGGAGCAACTTTGTGTCTGCGCAAAGTTACTGCAGTGTCGTCTGCATCCACGTGGGTGTATCACAGCTACAAACACTGAATGGGGCGCAGCGGGAGTGTGTAGTTGCCGCTGGACCACAGCCTACGAAGCACAGAGGCTTTGAGACACATCTGCATGTTCAGCCACTGCTGCATTAATTATGGCTGAAACACTGACAGTGTGTTGCTTATCTATGCTTGGCCAACACTTCCTCTCACATTACTTGCAATATCCAAAACCACTGACATCTTTCTGCCTGGGACGGGAGGAGGGTTTAGTATATCCCTGTAGTAAAGGGTGGGTCGGGGGGGGGGGGGGGGGTTATGGGTGAGTGCATCATTGTCCAGAAACAGGGACTCTTATTTTGACACACATACTGTAGATTCTAAACAGCCCTGGACCAATGGAAACAGTGGGTTCTTTTCTCATTATGTGTTCTATTTTTTATGGTATGAAAGGAAAACACAAACTGTAACTTAAAAAAAGGTCTTCAGGACAATTATTTTTTTGGGTTATGTCTTTAGAATGCCAACTTGTCTGTAAGTTTCACAGGACAAGTAAAATGTTATTTTAATGGATTCCTTGTTAATTGCAGTCTATTGGATAGCACTGTAGATCATACAACTTTATGTAAAAAAACAAATAAAAAGAATGAAAAAAAGTTTTTATATGCAATGGATTAAATAAAAGCATGGGTTGATTCTGCCTACTCACTGGTTTCTTGTCGTTGTTTCAGATGGTAAAACACAAGTGTGGGATGAACCGTAGCCTACATGTTTCACTGAGAAAAATAAACTTTCAAAAAATCATGAGTCCACTTTCTATAATTGGCATTTCAGTTTCTCCCCACAGTCTGCATTGGCCTGTGGGTGTGGTCTGTAGTTTTCTGCTCGAGATGTACTGCGTGTTTAAACAGCCTCTGACAGAGATTCATATTAAAACACTTTTTGTAAGAGAAAAACAAGGTGGTGATTATCTGGGTGATAATATCAGTCTTTAAGCCTCCATGACTGAAGGACATGAGCGTTAACTTCAGCTCCATCCTTCACTCTGGCTGAGGAGAGTATCTGCTGTTCATCTCAGTGAACGGTTATCACGGCAGCCCTGATAAGGAAGAAAAGGCTGCTGTTGGCATTTATTGTCACGTCTTTTGTTAGTTTAATAAGAGCTACCACTAGAGGGACTGTTGTGTTACATTTCAGTCTAGTTTTGTGTATGCTTTTTTATTGTGTCTGTCACGGAGAGCAAGGATTTGATTTACTACAACTCATCTTTTATCTCTGTAACCTGCACATTACTAGTGGCCTCCTCTCAGGATCTACGGATTTAAAGTAACCGTAAGCTATATCTGGTACAATATAGTGCATTGTTTATTGAAAAATAAACAAAACTAAATAAGTATATCTTAAGCTGTTGTACACGTATACTAGAGTTGTTTTAACGGACACTGTGGATATCCTAGAAAGTGCAATGAAGACATAGAGGAATGTGATACTGTGATAGCAGTTATGAAGTGATCAATAAATCCCACTTTGACATGTTTGCTTTACAACAGTATAGGTTTATACACATCGGTATATAAAGCTGATACATTTGTGTGTATTCTGATCTTTTGTATCAAAAGTTCATGCAGCAGAACAGCCCTTCACAGTTCTATATATTACTGTATCATTATTATTGTTAATGCAACACTGTTTAAGCAGTATTTTCTTATTGTAGCTTAATGAGCTGAAGCTACTATTACTGGATTAGTTTAGTCATTTTATAGAATGATCACACATTTTGCATGTAAACTTTCAGGCAAAGGTAAAAATACAATATTCATCTCTGAATTTCAGGGGAGTGGAAGTAGAAACGTATCTTTGAAATACCCAAATACTTCTTAATTAGTGTATTATTATAACTGATACATAAACATGTAAGTGGCATTTTTATTAAGCTGTTGCGGTGAAATGTAACTATTTTTAACGATGTGCTATTTATTGGATAGATGAATGTACATCTATTCATTGTGAGTCAAATCTTCAAAGTAAGTCAGTAGCTGTCAAATAAATGCAGTGGAGCGCTCCAACACTAGGTGGTGTGCGTCGCCTAGAAATGAAACAAGAATTACAGCAGCAGAGCAGAGCGGACCATCATACCTTCTATATAGTCAGCAGAGAGAGAGAGAGAACACAGAGACCCACTGATAGAATTTGATTTATTTCCTATAATCTCAAAAACATACTTCTTACTTTGCTTGCACTCTGAGAAACAAATATATTCAGTAATATGTAAAGTCATACTGTTCTACAATGACATTTGACCAGAGTGACTGTCAGGCCACGGCCACATAGCTATTCCTCTATCAAATGAATCTTGACTGGAGTTCAATACAATAATTTATTTCATGGCTACTAGCATAAAATCATAATATCACACACATACACGGGTGCACACGCACAAAGAACGTGTACACACATATGCACAGGGTCTATCCCTTTTCTTGGATTTACAACAGTATGGCATGGACTAAGTTACCTCCCTGACTATCGTTCACAATAACACTGCATTTTGACATGATAATACGAGATCAATCAACATCCAACAGTTAGCAGGAACAGCATATAGTACGTGAATACATTTGTACAAAAGGTATACACAAACAATACACTATATTACGTCATTTGTCTGTTCAACATGGCAGGTACACACACACACGCGCACACACACACACACGCACTTTTTTTTCAGAGATTGTACATCAGTTTCACAGCCATTCTGACCAAACTGTCTCTCACATACTGCAGATAGAGTCATAGTACTCGAGGACAGGAGAAACTATGTACAGGGTTTCATTCATAAAATATTGCACTTATTGGCCCATTGCATCTCACAGCAAGTGCTATGACAATGCTTCTAAATCTGTAACACAGTGATATATACACTATCTTATTATATAAATCTACATAGATAAGTCAGGACTGGCTTCATGCAACATTTTGTTTTTTTTATTCAACTATGCAACAAACAACTGGACGATGCAAAAAGGAATTGTATTGTTTTGGCACAAACGTTTTTGCAGAACTGAAAGGCTTTCTGGATTTTAAAAGGGGCTACAACTTGTATATTATATGGGCTTGAGATATCATTAAGACCACTACTATCTATAATGTTTTTCTTTCAGGAGGGAATTATTTTATAGCACAAAACATGAAATTTTAGCATGCTGAATGAAACTTTCTTTTTTTTTTTTTTTTAATATGGCTGTTTATTCCATGCCAGAGCTGATCACTTGTTATATATCATACACTGTACTGTGCCTTGTCAGTGTGAGATTTGTATTGAATGAAATGCTGGATCATTGCTATCATGTGGAGTTGAGGATGTTTAGGTTCTATCTTTAGATAAAACAGCACATATGATTGACTTTTTGGCAGCATGCTCATCGCATTAAACTATAAAGGGTCATCTTAGAGGCTAAGCACATAGAAGTAGTTGCTTTTAAGAATTACAGATATACTTATCAGAGAAATCACACATCTACAGACAGCAAAACGTAGAATAGTACTCACATCAACATTACACATACTGGATTCATTCCAAAAGTAAGCAAGACAGAGGAACTTACGGAGGCCGTGGTGGAGATGCTAAAAGGCCACTTTTTTTATATCCAAGGTAGACGACCTTTTTCGATGACAGAGTTTCACTCATTTGTCACATAATACTCACTCTCGTGCAAACCCACACACACTTACTGTACAGTCACACAACAGCCACACACTCACTACACAAAAGAAAGCCGCTACATCCTTTAGTGCACTAAATCATAGATTTGGCAGCTTTAGGAGACAAAATAATCCTATAAAAGGAAAATACATACTGTACAAAAAATAAAAGTCAAAGCACTCACTTACTCTATCGCTCATTTTATAATTATTCTAGGTCTTAAAGATTGTTAAAGGTCTTAAGGACTACCTGTACATCATGTCTATGGACTATTTCCAGCCTTATCAAACAGACTTGGTTTATGACCATACTAACTAGCTGAGGAATGAGAATATGGGGTCTCTACATTTTGGATATCCTGTAATGTCAAACAGTTTACAATAGCAATGTCTGTTTGTCTGGTTATTTGCTCTTGATATAAGGTGATAAAGTTGAGAGATAGTACGACGGCATTTTGTAATTCTACCACTAAACAGGGTTTGAACTGTAGTCCAGAGAAAGCAGCACTAGCAGGAGTGATAAGGGAGAATAAAACTCTGCACACTCTACCACCTTACAGGAGCCGCGCTGCCCTCCCCTTTTGCTTCCTGACATCAGTCACTAACAGTTGCATCCAGGCTGCTGGAGGGGCGGAGCGCTGTCTGTGAGTTTGGCAGTGGGAGCTCCTGTGGTGACGGCCGGATCCGTGTCCGAGCTCTCGGACATCTTGTCGCAAATGAGGTCGACGAGACGTTCAAAGGTCTGCTTCACGTTGACGTTGTCCTTGGCGCTGGTCTCAAAGAATTCGAAACCTTGGAAAGAAGGAGAGTTAGCAACATGAGAACAGGAGGAGACAAGACAACCAGCATATGATAAATATTTAGTATTACAGTTTTAGGACAAGCTTTGAGAGGTATTGTTGCTGATGAAAGCTGCTTCTATGTAGCAAAAAAGGTAACAAAAGCACTGGCAAGTGAAAAAAGGCCAAAAAACATAAAGGGTTGAATGTTGCTCCAAGACTTACCCAACTGTTCTGCCAGCAGTCTGCCATTGTCCACTGAGACCACTCTCTCCTCTTCCATATCACACTTATTTCCAGCCAGCACCACCTGTGCATTATCCCACGAGTAGGTTTTTATCTGAGTTGACCTGCGCATAATCAGAAAAAAAAATTAGTTGTCAAAGCATCACTGTCAAATAAATGCTGTTGCTGAATTTTAGAATAACTTGTCAGGATTGTCCATGTGCCACTTTTCACTGGACGGGATCCTGAAAGTTTGCAGAGCGAAGGACATGATGTAAAGTTCGTTCCCCGTTTGGACCAGTCATGCACAGCGATTACATCACCGTGCGTTTGGCATCATGTAACACTTGAGTCACTGTTAGCAGCCGTGCAAAAGTGGGTCAATTACCGGTCTGTGCTGAACACATGTAAGCACTATTACTCGGATGTAGGTTATCACTTGGTATTTTCTAGCTATCTGGCATTGACATGTTAGATACTTTGCGTCCTTTCCTTTAGATTTGTTCTTCGGCTCCTGCTAAGTTCTGATTGGTAAGCTATTAATTGTACGTGCCACACACAGCCTGCTGGATATTAAAGCTACACGGGGAAAAGTTATAGTCTCTGACATGGCATATGGGAAAAACTGGTTTGTTACTAAATAATGGCTAACTATACCGAAGATGCACACAGCTTGCAAATGTGAATTTGAGCTCTGTGTCTTTCGCCTTAAAGCCAGGAAAATGATTTACATCCCAGATTGTGATATTCCGGCGCGATAACAATGACAATTTCAGAAAGTTTACTGTGAATCAGGGAGGTGCTTGTTCTCAAAGCACTTTGAGAAGGCATTTCGGGAACAAATACCTCCTGTGGTGTTGCAGTCTGACTAAAAGTAGGGCAGCTAACACACTACAGGCTGAAATCACCAGAGAAAGAGCCAGTAAGAAAGAGAGGAAGAAACAACGAGCTGGAGAGAGAGAGAGACAGAGAGAAAGAGACAGAGAGAGAGAGAGAGAGAGAGAGAGAGAGACAGAGAGAGAGAGAGACAGAGAGAAAGAGAGAGAGAGAGAGAGAGAGAGAGAGAGAGAGACAGAGAGAGAGAGAGAGACAGAGAGAAAGAGAGAGAGAGAGAGAGAGAGAGAGAGAGAGAGAGAGAGAGAGAGAGAGAGAGAGAGAGAGAGAGAGAGAGACAGAGAGAGAGAGAGAGACAGAGAGAAAGAGAGAGAGAGAGAGAGAGAGAGAGAGAGAGAGAGAGAGAGAGAGAGAGAGAGAGAGAGCATGATGTTGGCACTCCTCCTCTCTCTCTGTCCAGTTTGGTCTTGTTAGCGGTTCAGATGTGGGTCATTTTGAAGCCAACTGCTGATAATATTCACTGACAGAATAAACATTTGTGTTTGTATCCAGTCAAACAGAGCTGCGTATGCAGGCTATAAAAGGTCTGTGCATTTTGAACAATGTAGCCTCTGGAGAACAGAGAAAGGATAATTGGAAGGTACGCACATCCTTTGAGATGGTTGCTGTAATGAAATGGTTTGTGTAATTAATTTGCATGATTTCTTTCAAGTCCATTTGATGTCAGCATTACAATGTTTCCCTGTTTTGTCTCTGTCACAGGCAGGAAATGAACACGTCACACAAGCTTAATTCAGCCACCGTCGGGGAAGGAGCTGTTGCCATGGCAGCCTCTTTTTTTTCCAACAACCTTGTCACAAGGAACAAGGGAACGAGAGAGTGGAATTTAAGCCTGTGGCAAAGGCAAAAAAAGGGGGATTCTGGCAGTGGTGGGCCGTCAGGGCCAGCTAAGCCTTCTGTGCTGGCCTAAACAGAATCACAAAGTTATAGCTATTTTATAATTTAATCATTTTTCACAAATACACTACATCATTTTTTTCCCTATTAGCTTATTTTCTCATTGCACAGCTCCTGTGTTCCTCTGTTGCTCTGCTTCCAGTGCAGCATGTTTTAAAGAGAGCTTTTATCCAATCAGATTCAGCCCCTATGTCTCTATGTAAGGAGAGAGGCCCGATGCCCTCTAGGTAGACTTTGCAGTTTAAGTGAATGGGGACGATATTGTTGATTGTCATAGTCTTCAACCAATCAGATCTTTAGTTTGACATGTTGGGCGTATTCTTTGACGTGCCAGTGCTACCCAGGTAGCCTGCTAAGTACGTCTGCATTAACGTGCGCCGTGATTGGTCAGTGGGCCAGCGTGACTTTTGTCAAACAGAAAGCTAGCTAGCAGATGTTAGTATTTAGTAAGAGTTCAGGTTGAAACATATGTAAGGGAAGTTATGACATTTTTAGAGTTTTGCTTGGTGTAGATTATTATTATTTTTTTTACCTAGCTTTGATTTTTTTAACACTCAATGGCTGAAGGAGGAGGAGAAATAGATTTAGGAGTTACTGACTTTGTTAACAAAGAAAGGAGGATGGCCTTTGTCTTTAAGTGAAGGCAGCTTTGGTAAGTGAACTGCTTTTACGTTTTTACATCTGCAGTAGTGTTTCTACTGTGTTCATTTGTCTAATGATAATCATAATGAGATTATTAGGAGATGGCTCAAGTGTAGTAGGACAGCTCAGAAGGTCCAGGTATAAAATGCATGGCCCGCCACTGGATTCTGGTTATATGAAGGGTAAAAGAAAGAGCCTCTTCCTGTGTATACAGTTGAGTGATTTGTGCACAGTCTGGTACGTAAGCTCACAGGTAACTCTCCAGGATTGTTGCTGCCACTGACACACTTGGCTCCATTAATTACCATACCTATCACAGACAGTGCTCAGACTGCAGTATTCCATCAAAGTGTCAGACAGGCCTTAAAAGAATAATAGGTGTGTCTGGCTCCGAACTCTGTTCACAAGAAAGCCTTGTTTTTTCTTAATGACTGGAAATCTATTTCAACACAAGTCATGCTAATAATAGTGCAGCCTCTCAGTTCATTCTTTTAAATATTTCATCCAAAATTAAAGAACACCAGGCTTTAATATGTGCGCACTTTAAATGCAGCTGCTTTAACCATGACAAGTGCTTCCTAAAGCAGCTGTCATGTGCTGCTAGCTAAGTGACGAGGGCCAAGCAGACACTGACCTTAATAGTGATTGTCATAGTCCTACAATGGGCGCAAGCCACGTGGCATGCAGGCCAAGAGTCAACTGTAAAAAATACCACAATCTATATCAAGTCTGTATGAGTCATATCGTCTTATCCTTGCAGCTGAAACACTAACATCATGAGAATATCACTATGATGATTCAGAATTTTTTCTTAAAAAAACAACAGCAAAAAAAATCATTCTGTACTCCCAAGATGTCTTTGGGACCCGCAGGGTGTAGATAAAATGAAAACACCTCTGGAGTGTCGTGTTGTAAGGAGGAACATCGTCAAAATGTAAATAAACACACATTTATATCTGATTGGCAGAGCAGAAATTCCTCGGCTTTTCACAAAAGAGTCCTCGCTGTTGTGCTGATGAGAACGCGTTTGTTTCTAGAGCAAGAATCCTAACCCAGAAACCTGGTTTCTGCAGCCATTCGAACGTCGCCTTGCAAGTCCTGTTTTTAGACACCAATGCATCATCATACGTCAGTGACATTTGGGCTCGGCTCAGAGCTGCTCTTCTGCCTGCAGACGCTTCTATGACTCATGAATGGACGAGAGCCATGACCTTGACAAGTTTCCCCTAGATCTCCAAGCCTGACAACGATGCTGTCACGGTTAGGCTTTGCCTCTTGTGTCTGTGTGTGTGTGTGTGTGTGTGTGTGTGTGTGTTTCTCCATTGTTCTCATTCCCTCTGGCAACCCCACACTGCACTCATTCAACTCACCTGCCTGCAATCCACTCATCACCCCACACATATATATACTCCCCTGTTTTCCCTGTTCAGGTTGTCAGATCGTCATTGTTCATCCCCTTGTGCTCTTCGTGTCTCCTGTGCTGATCCCTCGTGTTTGTTCCATGGTTTCAGACTTTGCCTTTTCTTGGTTTTTGCTCGCTCCCTGTTGGAGTCGCTTTAAGTTCTTGTTTATTACTTTTTGGTGACCAGTAAAAGCTTGTTTTCAACTTCACCTCGTCTCTGCTCTTAAGTCTTTGCTCTGCCCCAGAACCGTGACAGAACGATCTGACCACGACAGACTCAGCAGAGGAAACGCCATGCGTTTCGCTCTCCAGACCCAAGGAAGGAGAGGGTACGACCATCGTTTGGTGCGTGTTGCACCTAAACGGTTTGACCTGTTTTTTGGAACCCGCCTGGCCTTGAGAGGGCCTCGTTGGGTTCAGTTGGCCTACCACCAATTGGTAGGTCACCCCTTCAACCCTAGGAGACAGGGGAAGGAGAAGGGTCAGTCCCCTGTTCCCGCTGGGCCGCGGTTTTCCCCTGATCCCCGTGTCCTGTCGGTGGTCCGGCCGACTCCTGCTCCCGGCTCCGAGCCGCAGCTGCCCTCGGACTTGTCCGCTGCCGCCTCCGAGCCGCAGCTGCCCTCGGACTTGTCCGCTGACGCCTCCGAGCCGCAGCTGCCCCCGGACTTGTCCGCTGACGCCTCCGAGCCGCAGCTGCCCCCGGACTTGTCCGCTGACGCCTCCGAGCCGCAGCTGCCCCCGGACTTGTCCGCTGACGCCTCCGAGCCGCAGCTGCCCCCGGACTTGTCCGCTGACGCCTCCGAGCCGCAGCTGCCCCCGGACTTGTCCGCTGACGCCTCCGAGCCGCAGCGACCCGCGGTTCCTGACGCTGCCGAATGCCAGCGATCACCAGTTCCTGACCCCCGTCTCCGAGAGTCTCCCCAGTCCGGCTCCCCTGAGCCCCAGTCCGAGCCCCAGTCCGGCCGTCCGCCTGAGCGCCTGGGTCCAGAGCAACTCCGGCAGTCCGGCCGCCCACCCGAGATCCTGTGTCCAGAGCCCTTCTCCCCGTCTGACCGCCCTCCTCCCCGTCTGTGGTGGATTGGATCCAGCCGTCCCTCCTCCGGACCCCCTCCACCCACCCTTTTTTGTGTTGGACTTTGCACGTCTGGAATCCATCCCTTGAGGGGGGTACTGTCACGGTTAGGCATTGGCTTTTCCCTCTGGCAACCCTGCACTCATTCAACTGACCTGCCTGCAATCCACTCATCACTCCACATATATACTCCCCTGATCCCTCGTGTTTGTTCCATGGTTTTAGACTTTGTCTTTTCTTGGTTTTTGCTCGTGCCCTGTTGGAGTCGCTTTAAGTTCTTGTTTATTACTTCTTGGTGACCAGTAAAAGACCTTGTTTTCAACTTCACCTCGTCTCTGCTCTTGAGTCTTTGCTCTGCCCCAGAACCGTTACAGATGCACACTACACTGTCAAATATGTGAGAGACAATACTGTAGAGAAAGGGATGGTAAACGGTTTGCAGAAACATGTACAATATCGAGTGTGCAGGACTGATTGCATTATGGCGACAAACAGGAAGTCCTTTTTTTTCTCCGTTGATCTGAGGCTCATAAAAATTCAGTACAACACACAGGAAGAGATCGGACGAGAGACGACATCTACATTAAAAAATTGTCCAAAATGACCCAACATTGACTCCAAAGAGCTCGGGCGACTCACCAGTCCTGCACAGCGCCGAAGGACTCCTCGTTGGTGATGTCGTACATTAGGATGAAGCCCATGGCCCCGCGGTAGTAGGCAGTGGTGATGGTCCTGTAGCGCTCCTGGCCGGCTGTGTCCTACACACAGAAAGCATGATTGAGCATTGACGTTAGCCAGCTGACTGATAATTAGGCTCAGCAACTTTGACATGATGCTGCACAGCACAAATGCGAGTCCATAATGGTAAATGTGAAGCCATGTGCATTATTATTTCTGCAGCTAATTATGCATACTAAATGATTCTTCAGCTACAATCTGAGCACAGATGACAGAGGATCTACTTTTCTATTTTCTATCTACGTTTACGTATGGCTATTGTTGTGTTTGTGATGTGGACATAATCATTATGCTAACTGCCTCACTGGCTTTGCATTGATAAGATGCCAAAAACAGCAAGTCAGTTTAGGCTGATGTGATTGATTCTTTCCTCTCCTCAGCTGTGTTAAACACTCGGTGGTGCAGTATTCAGAGCTCAGCTCATGGCATGCATTTCTTAGAAAAAGGGGCTAAAAACGGAGATAAAAATGATTTCAACATTGGGAAAGTGCTTGCTGTTCATGATAAGACTGAACAAATTGCTCAGAGGCAAAGCAGGCGAGTGATTACACAGCATTCGAGGAGTAGTACGTTGTACACAGATTGCCCTGGAAACATGTGGCCACTGCAGCCTTTGCAACGAGATGTCAATGAAAATGCTAATGGCTCCCAATGCAGACAGATGAAGCTCTTCTGTGTGTCCATGAGCTCAGGAATAATTTTTGTTTGTTCACTGAAGTGTAGATTTGTTGTTTTATGGTACATTATATAATACTCAATCCCAATGATGTCCCTCCTGTTTCTACTGTATGTTTACTGTGCTGTGGTTCCACCCACAAGAAAGTGTTTGGAGGCTTCTGTGAATCATGATGGAGCACTTCTGGCTGCTCCACTTGGCTCTTGTTAAACAGAAGCTCGACAGGCCGCACTGGATCGTATTTGCCACAGTGGTGTTGCTTTCTGTCAGCCTGCACATGGCTGCAACAGTGTGCCTGTTATAGCCAGAGGACAGCTCTGACCTTCACTCCACAGAGACAGAGCTCACAGCAGGCCGAGCTTCCACACACAGCACAGCTAGGACCTTTTGTCTGTTTAACCTAAAAATGCATGTGGATGTGTGCATCTTTAATGTCAGGAGCTAGTGTGTTAAAATAGCATAAAAAGATAGAAAAATATGTTTTTGGTGATTTCTACTGTTATTGCTCGTGTACCAATTCCTGAAACACTATGTACAAGTCATCTGAATGTTTTTACTTCAGTCTTTCTTTCTTCTGAGGCTCGGACATTTCAGTAGCGTATTGATTCTTATCCGAGTGCTTGGCAATGACCTTTGCATTTCCAGGCTATTTCAGTGAGCCGGTTTGCTTGTTCTCAGTTAAAAAGATGCTGAGTCCCGTGAATTGGAGCTCCTTGAAAAGCTTTGCTTCTAGTCTGCGGCTCACCATAAATCAATCCAAGAAGCTGACTGCTTCAAGTGGAGAGGCAGTAAGCGGAGGCTGACACGCGCCTGAACTCGTCTTGATTCACTAAAGTGAGTTTTACGTTTTTTACGAGGTCCATCTTGGCAACGCTCGCCAATGTGCTTCATTCACTTCAGCCAAATAAGACAACTGGGACAACTCGGATGCATTTTGATACTTTTACCTCTCAGCAGATGCATGGTGCGACTGCCACCTTAAATGGCTACTTACTGTAAGTCATCTCTCTTCGAGTCCAACTTAAAAATCAGACCAATTAATTTAGATGCAAGGGCAATATTGTCTTTTATCTCTAAATATGCTTGTCTTTGCTAATTATGAAAACACATCATCCCGATTAGCCAATTAATTTGTCATTTGACTGTTCAAATCTAGTTTTTACATCCTGCTGGAGAGCTTCTTCTTTGTCTGTCTGTGTGTTTAGCAAACACCAAATGCCTGGAGGTGGCTAATTGCTGCAAAAGACAACAGTTATGACAAGAGAGACTAAACCCTCTGAAGGAAAGTTGGTGAAGCACACAGAAGAAAATGGTAAAAAAAAAGAAATAGAGAGAAAGAGAGGAACTTTTACATATCTATCTCAGTGGAATTACAAGACAATCTGCTACAACAGCTCAGATGAACTACTAATTAAACTCAGACATTCTTCAGTTTCCCACACATTCTGAGAAAGGTGTTGCTTCTGTGTTCTTCCCCGCCGTGTGCCAAACTAACACTTACTAGTCTCTTGTTAGTAATGTTGAGACTTCCATCTGTCTCCATACTTGCATCGTGGAGTGTTAAACAGGAAAACACAGTGTAGCCTCTCCTGAAGCTTCCTTCAACTAATTAAACACACAGCTGATGTGCCACATGTTTCTAAGAATTAAAGAGTGGGATGAGTTTTCTAGTTGTGAATTGAGATGCTGAAATTCAAACACTAGTATTATAAAAATGGCTTATTTAGGATGGTGAAAAACCTCACTTTATGAGTGAAATGGTCCTATTTTGTGTATATTGATCTTTTAAAAGATTGCTTGAGATGACGTCAAAGTCCTTTATTATCGTTTATCTAGAAACCCGAGATGGTAAAAGAAATAAGATTAGCTTCAAATATACATTCTGTATTTTGACTGAAGTACATATAACATAATGCAAACATCAAGAGATGAAAAGGGAAGTGCGTCCAAGCATATCAAGCAAGCATGATCAGTCCAAAAAACGTGACTAAATTGAATTAATGCATAGGTGATCCCGTGTGTGCAGGACTTTTTTGTAGGACCAAGCAGCGATCAAGTCACAACCTGTCACAGACCTTGAAACATATTGATCTACGGAGAAAGATGTGGGAAGGGGTCAGGAGACAGTGGTCTCTGGGCATAGACTGACATCCTTTTAACAGACATGACAGGAGTCAGTCTGCATGAACACAAGGACGGAGAGGAATGAGGGGGCAGGGCGGCTCTGGAGAGCATCTGCCCCCTTAGATAGTCCTCCAGGAGACCTTGGAGGACAACAGTCAACAGATTTCTTCCACACACTGTATGTTTCAACATACAAATGCTCTGGATGTAACTGAATTAAATTTAAATGTGTGCATGGTTGACATGACAACCATGAAACCAAGAAACGTGACATGTGACATGAAAGGAAAAACACTGTTACAGCTTGTTGTATGTTGCTGGTTTGTAGTCTAGAAATGCATTTTTCTGCCTTCTATAAATTACCATCATTAGATCATAATCATATTCTATATAGTTTAGCCTTTAAATAGACATATTAGACAGAAAGCAGGTCCTTCAAGTGTAAACAGAAAATAAGTAGGTCATCATCCTGTGTTGACCAGCCAAGGAGTGCAAGATAAGCAAATACAACATATCTTTGACAGCCAATATTCCAATTCTTTCATCTGGTTTGGTCCGTAACCAAACATTTGGTAAATGTTTAATGCTAATATCTTAATATGTCATACCCAGATCTGCAGTTTGATCCTCTTGTCATTCTTGTAGACCGTCTTTACTTTGAAGTCAATGCCCACTGTGCTGACGAAGGCCGAAGTGAAGGCGTCGTCAGCGTAGCGGAACAGGAAAGACGTTTTGCCCACGCTGCTGTTGCCGATGATCAGCAGCTTGAACATGTAGTCAAAGTTTTGGTCCCCTCCCTCTCCCTTCCCCTTCACATCCTGAGTGGCAGCCATCTGCAAAAAAAACAAACAAACATGAAAGACACTGAGAAGAATAAATGAAGAGCTTCACCTTGAGTTACTGTGAAGCTTTTAAGAGCTGTGACGCACAGAGGATGTGAACCCAACTAATAAGAAACTAATGATTTGTTTTCCAGATGACTCTGTTGTACACAGTAGTGTAGTACACACTTGCTCTTCAGGCCACAGATCAGAGGTGACAGAAGGCTGTGTCAGGCAAACCAGCATGACCAACGCAGCAAGCTGTTGTATTGATGAGTATTAGATAACCAGGATTTTAAAGAGCTGACTTTGTATTCTCTAATGCCAAAATGATTCCGTCAATGTAACTAAGGGATTATTATAATTGATGTTATTACCGTTATCACTTAAAGATCTCATGAATACAAATCAGATGCAGTATTTTTTAATTACTTGGCAAAATACACCTATATTGTATTGGAGCAAAACATGTCAAACAAGAATTTTACATCCCAGTTAAAATGTGAGTGTGATGTTTTGATTTGACTTATTAAGAGCTTTCCTACTAGTAATACACTCACATGTCACCAGCCATTAAATCTTCTTCCATAATAAAAATGTTGTGACCTAATGTTGTACAATAAACATGTATTTTCCACCTTAACAACGCATCTATACCGAGTATTTCCGCTGCAAGCTGTTAGCAGTCAGCGACCAGAGAGGACACGAGTACTACGAGCAAGATGTCAAGAGCACAGTCATCATTGCTCCAAGGTGAATGTTTTGACAAAGCCACAGCGCTCATACGCTAAACGAGATATCCTCGTAGCCCATTTAGTTATAAAAGATGCCGGACCTCCATTCTGCCCCGGCGGTTTCTGGTCGCTTCCGCGTATGAAAAAAATACACCAAAAAAAAAAAGAAACCCAACACCGAGGCAGTATTTGCAAGGACACCGCTTTGAAATAATCAGTGCAATGCTGCACACACCACGATAAAAGCAGCCATCTGATATGCAATTACACGATGCAGTTAGAGCAGGGAGCTGCATGCCAGCTAATGCTAGACGAGCTATTCTGGGCACGAGGTCATTTTATTAATTAATTAAATTATTCTACATAACTATTAATAAATGAAACGCGTTAAAGACATTGTGTGGACAAACCTGTTTTGAAGGCCTCGGCTCTATCTGTATCTGCCCCTGTTTTGCAGAACACGGTTTTTTTTGGTATGTGAGTCTAATGCAGCCGTTGATTTTCTTCCCCCCGTGTCTCTCTTTCTCTCTGGAGCGCCGACCAATTTCAGCACCTGGGAGCTGTCCCCTCCGCTTCGGATATTGTGGCACGCGCCCCTGAGCTGGCTCGCGTGAGATGAGCACGAGCAGAAGAAAGTGCGCGTCATGCGTGTCTCTGACGTCACCTGGCCGAAAGGGCCGAGAGGGATGGAGGGGGGGGGGGGGGGTTGTAGTTTTTTTTATCACGGCATCAGCTCAGAGTCCGAGAGGGGCGTCAAAAGTCGGGTTTCGACTGCATTACCCAGCATGCAGCGCGGCACAGCTGTCAGCAGCTGTGCGATTTACAGTGGAAGCGCAGGAAAAGCTCTGTAGTTCGTGCTACAATAAGCATCAGACGTCGTCAATTAAACTGCAATAAAACTGGAAACATTTGTTCAGCATCTCACTGCTGTGAGACGGTTTCATCGTGTGATGCTCTCTCTCTCTCCCTCTCTCTCTCTCTCTCTCTCTCTCTCTCTCTCTCTCTCTCCTCTCTCTCTCTCTCGCTCTCTCTCGCTCTCTCTCTCTCTCCATAGCTTTACAATTAAATCATGCATCTTACCTTCCCGTACAAGTCCATTTTGTGTCTGTTATAAAAAACCCTCCAGTCGCCTTTTCTAAACTCGAAGCTGGGCAGTATATTTTTAAGCAAATATAATGGCCTCTCCTTTTGCGTCACTCTGGTCTGTCTTGCCCCCCACCCCCCGCCCATGCAGCCAGCTCCGTCCAGAGACCAAGCGGCTGAGCAAATAAAGAGAGGCCTGAGTGGTGGATGAATGGATGAATATTATTATTGTGGGCCTTTTCAATGGGAGCAAGTGCAGGGTGAGGCCGCGGCGGAAGTGGAACAAATGGGCATCTTTGCAATTGTAATCACGTCGGCCCTCTTTTATTACAAACCCTGCATAATCAATTTGAAATGGGGCAAATGCAAAACTGCTCCATCGACATAATGAGGTGAGGACCAACAGGCTCATACCAGCAATTAGTCAGCCTGTGAATAACCACCTCCTAATTCTAGACCTGAAGCCGACACTGCTCATAACAGTCCACCGTGCGCTAAGACGCATCACAGTCGGACCCAACAGACATTACATAAGCGTGGACTACAACTCGAATACAAGTCCAGGCCCTATATGTCAGGAGCTTTAAATCAGCTTGTGAGCAGACAGCTGATAGGGCGTGGATGAACTCACAGGGCGGGACGTGGTGCTGACTGGCTGCCCTTTAACTGGAGGATCTGTGTGTGCAGGCTGCTGAGTGCGCAGCAGAGAGGGCGGGTCAGGTAGGCTGCACAAACACGTCTGTTTCCCCAGATTGTGTGGTATAATTTTCCAAATGTGCCAAAGATGTCCGCTATCTGCGTGTATGTTGCACGTAAGTAGGTCAGCTATTCAATCGTCCTTTGGCTTTTTAATATTTTTGTTTCGATTTCGTCCAAAATCAGAAATCGTGAAAAATCTGTTGGCGTGTTTTGAAAGCCTCTTTTGTGGTGGATATGTTCTGCTCTTCTTTTCGAGAATACAAGCGTTTAGTGAGCAGTGCTGTCGTTTCAATCCATGACCTTAGCGGGGTAAACAAAAGTTTTCTAGAAGGTTTCGACGTGAGAAAAGGCCGCTGTGGCACCATCTGCTGTTGGAAAAGGTGCCCTGGTGATATTTGTTATCTTGGCAGCTCTAAAAGGCTGCTCTGTGGTAATGATTAACGAGGCTATATTGGCAGAACCTCAAGTTTCTGCTGCTTTATAAGCCTACTGACCTCCCGATGCTGAAGTGAGGTGTATCTATTTACAACGGGAGACTGTATGATAGTTTGCATTCTGCAACCTTACACTATTTAAATGTCACAGATTTCCAAATGAAATTCAGCAGCTGGAAATATCCAGATGACAAAAGTTTTTACAGACTTATTTATATCATGCAATAAATACATATATAGAATTTAAACTGCAGACTGGGTTCTCTGAAGACCTTACGGCGGGCTACTCCAATCATTCATTTTTCATGGAAGCGTAGACAGTAGGAAATCTAGATTGTGACTAGTTTCTTTACATAAAAGACCAAAAACATTACATCTTGTGTATCCACAGAACATTTCAGAGGTCTACCGATAAATTGGTTTGGTCGTTTTCTGTGTGTATGTTGGCCACTAATTAAAGGTGCTGAATTCCAAATGAGTTTATTTGTTTACATGTTTCTTTCAATTGACAGAAAGAGACATTAATGAGCACAACACAAGTATCACAAAAAAGAACAATCCCTATCAAACATGTTTATGTAATGTCTTTATGTTAAAAAAAAAGAAAAGAATATCTGATGATACATTGTTGTCCAATTTTTTTAAATCATCACATATCTATTTTCGAAACTATTATCCATATTGGATAACCCGGACCACCCTCTCCACCACCTACTGCAGGGACAGCGGAGCACTTTCTCCAACAGACTGATCCAGCTCCGCTGTCACAAGGACAGATACAGGAGGACATTCCTGCCCTCTGCTATTACACTTTATAACAATTCACCTCTGGCCATATCATCCTCCACATAACTACACACCGCTACACTGTTGTTGTTTGCTGTTGGTTGATTTTTTGCACTACTGTTTTTTTATTTTTATTTAACACTAAGAATTCTATTTCATTGTATATACTGTGCATTTTTGTTATTTTGTCTTCTTATATAATATGTCCTACTCTGTTATTTGTGTATATATTGTGCATTTTTTAATACTTCATATTTTTTTTTTCTTTATTTACTCTGTTACTTCGTTTGCAGAAGTATTTCCTTGCTGCTGTAACACACAAATTTCCCCCTGGGGATGAATAAAGTATCTATCTATCTATCTATCTATCTATCAATCAATATCGGCTTGGACCTCAATCATCCAATATCTTCTTCAGAGTTCTTCAGAGACTTTTCCTTACAGGAAGCCTTTCATAGGCTGCAGTTATCTCTCCTCTTATTTGCTGTATTTCTTTAACCATATTGGTGATAGTTTGCAATGGAGGACTCCATTGATGTGATTCTTCAAGACTATGGCAGGGTCCGTCCCACCAACAGACCCCATCCTGTCCTGACTGCCTGCACAGCTGCTCTGCTCACAGGCCTGTATGGAGTATGGAGCCTGTTTGCTGTGCCTGGATTTCGCAAAATCCCATGGAACCTCAAGGTGCTTGAGATTTCCCTTATCTGATTTTTACCTGCATGCTTTGCCTTCTCGCCACTCTTTGCATTACCAAATGCTGCAGGTTTGTGTGAAAGCCAAGACAGAACATTGCACGGTAACAATTCTTTGGAGCACAGTGCTCCGTGCTAACAGTCATTGTGTTTTACGGAGAACTGCACTATCTTCTACAGTACGTCAGTCTAAAGTGCATTTTGTCCATTGTTGTAGCATAATGGATTATGTATTACTTTTATTCACTGTCGGTGCAAGATGAACAGGAAAACATGATCACCAGGAGCAGATTATCAGAACTAGGTGATGCTGAAGACATATGTTGTTGCATGGAGAATCTGAATTTGTTCTGACTTTTTAATGTAAAAAGAAGCCGTTTTAAAGCTAATACTAATACCTGAAACATATGATCAACATGTAATTGCTTTTGCGTTTATAATTAACATATATCTGACCTGTGTTTTTTGAATTAATGACATGATGCTTTTATTTTTATCCTGCCAGTTAAATCTCACATAAAACATGCTATCCGAGAAGGACATTTTACATGATCACAGATTAAACCCTGTTCATCACAGCTAGAGACGAGAGACAGCCCTGCAGAATTCATCATTCAGACAGATGTTGTTCCACTGACAGCGAGTGGGAGATCAGATTCAATGTCATAGTCACAACACTCAGAAGACTTTACAGTTGTTAACAGAAGTAAATGTAATATGAACCATATGCAGAGATATGTTTTCACATGAAAAAGCAATAATTCATGTTGCTGTAGTGTCGTGATTACTATACTGAATAACTTTGCATTTTATTTTAAGTTGTAATTCTCCCTTTCAGTAGAACTTGTTTATAGGGGGACTGTCAAAAAAACAGCATTACAGAGACTCGTATTGTGACTTGTATTGACTCACTATATGTTTGTACTGTGGTCCAGGTTCCTTATTTGCCCTCCAGTAAAGTCCAGACACTGAACATTATGCAGCTGCTTGAGGGACGAACGGGTCGCTTAGCGGATCTGGGGTCAGGAGATGGAAGAGTGGTTAGTGAGCTGCAATCGTTTCAGAAAAAAAACGTTCATTTGTGGCCGATAACTGAAGGGAAAATCTGACCTTGAAACAAGGTGTTTCATGGTTTGCTGTGTGTGTAGTTTATATTACATCACCAGATTTGATTTTCCAGGTGTTTGCGGCCTCTTTGACTGGTTTCCAGTGCACAGGGTTTGAGATCAACTCCATTTTAGTGGCCTGTGCCAAGAGCAAGGCCCTCTGGACAGGAGTGCCCTCCGGCCAGGCAACCTTTGTTAAAAAAGACTTCTGGAAGGTAATACCTGAACAACAATTATTGCGGTCCTCAAGCCTTATCAAAGTAGGTAAATGACCCTATCTTCATTCGTAGACTGATTTATCTACATACAACAATGTGACTGCTTTCCTTGCTCCAGGAGTGGTGAGTTTTCCTCTGATGAAGAATTATTTATGTATTTGTTTATATAAGTAGCATACATATCATTTGTTCACTAAGTTACTGATTTAATCTTTTGCGTTTGGTTTACAGATGGAGGTGCTGGGTGAGAAGCTGTTGAAAGAGCTTCCTGATGATGCCCGTGTCATCGCTAGTCGTTTTCCTTTCCCCGACTGGCCACAAAAGTCGTCCGTCGGCTCCGGTCTTGACCAGACTTTTTCTTATGACATCAGCACTGTGCGCTCACATCTGAGAACAATCCCGAAAACAGTGCTCCATTAAGTCACAGTTTGTTGTGTTTTTTTGTGCTATTTTCTAGCTCTGTCATCATCAACAGCACTAAACAGAAAGACGACACATTTTAGCAGCTAATCAGACACACTTTAGGGAAATCAATTGGTGATATGTGCCCGTTACGATCACTGAACAGAAGGGATACTTTTGAAAGATGTCTTTGAACATTGCAAGGATGAGATGGACTCTCACTAAGCAGGATGTCAGGATGATTTTGACATCACTTATCCCCTGCAGTATTTGTTCAATCTTTGCACCAGCCTGTGCCTTTGCATTTTACTGACAATCTTGTTGCACCATCATGCACCACTATCTAGAATATGACTGTAGATCTCTTTCTAAAAGCACTTCCACTACAAATAATGTTACCTCCTCATCAACACTAATTAACCTCTTTGTTAATGATTATGAGGTCAATGTTTTTGAATGGTTTTGTCTTACTTTGCTTTTGATGGGTTGTACTTAGATGATTATGTTGTGTTTATTCAAGAAGGGAATATGTTTCCAGCCCAAGGCCGTTCTGAGATGGGTCTCCTAGACAGCCACCTTTTGTTAGACACAAACACGTTATTATGTTGTGCACGGTCTAGAATAATTATGTGTTAGCTGACCCTTGTGGGTCATATGAAATATGTAACTGGGTATCAAAAAAGACAGTTTAGTCTGAGAACCATGGCTGTATGTGTAACCCTCTGTTTGTCCGTCTGTTGTTTAGCAGTAAAACAAGAGATTTCGGAAAATGTGCTGGAAAACAAGGCCAGTTGCCAATGAACAAGAGATTTATTTTTGATTTGTATTAAAATCATATTAACATAGTGAGATACAGCATTTTTGCCATATTTTCTCATGAACAATATATGCCTGTGATTTCATTTGGACCGATTCAGACTAAAATTTTCCAAACATTTGGTTTTGTTAAGCAAATAAATTTGGGGGATTGTGCAGCCTTAGTGGAGGAAACAGTTGTCTGTATTACATATCACTGATGACACTGTCATTTTTCTAATAGTCCATAGGTCATTCAAATATACCTGCAGCTGCGAGCTAGAACACAAATCTCACCTCTACAACCTTTCCCTTTATACCACTGCATGATGACGTCTCACATGTCAGTTGCAATACAGTATTCACTTAGTCTTTGGTAAAGGAAAGGCAGAACAGTGTGTAACCTGAACTGTACCTTAAATGGTATCCAAAATCTCCAGCTGAGGGTGCTAGTGCTCCAAAGTGAGTGTTGGTGTAAAACCACAGGGTGAGGTGAGCCTGAATAGAATACAGATCATGTTTATCCTCTGCATGGTGGCTATTTTATTGACCAAACGCATCGGACTTCTAATGCCTTGAATTATATGTTGCACCAAAATGTAAAAGGCCCATTCACGTGCCTGGATTCCTCAAACAAAATAGGTAAACTATAGAACATTATTGTTTTGTGTGTATGGCGGCTGATGATGCAAATAATCATATATATCTTTACAAGTTTTTAAATGGCAGAATCCACAGGCAGTTTTTGTTTTTGTCATCCCCTTTTGATTTCCTGTCCGTGCCATCATCAACACCCGTGTACATGCTCAGTAATCGATAGAAGGAAGACCTCATGCTCTAATTTCACACCGTGACGTCAGAGAGAGGGCGGCAGACAGCCGGGTGGGGTGGGTGCCAGACTATAAAGACTCAGAGACGGGCTCCTGGCTGCATTCTGAGTGCGGGAAGACAAAACCACCTCTAATGGAAGTACAGAGAAATATCGGGTCCCAACAGACAAACAGCAGCAGTGTGTGTGAGGCGACGCAGAGGTCGAGCGAACCTCGGCGAAAGAGAATGGATGAGCGCAGTGCGCCCTCGGAGATGGCCAGGATAATCACTGACCCGGCCACGGGGAAGTGCTACTGCCGTGGAAAAGTTTTGGGAAAGGTAGCGCGAGCATATAATATGTAGTCGCTTTTTTTTGGGGGGGGGGGGGTTTCCTTGTAACCTGAAGACGCAGCATGTTAACAGTGTTTTTCCTCTTTCCAGGGAGGGTTTGCAAAATGCTATGAGATGACCGACCTCTCCACCAGCAAAGTTTACGCAGCCAAAATCATCCCGCATGCACGCGTCTCCAAACCTCACCAACGAGAGAAGGTAAGCGCGCACGTCTCCGGTGCCTGTGCGCACTGGTGTGGTTAGACAGCAGATTATCACAAAATTGCCTTTAGTTGCAATCGTGACCATGTTGTGCCTTCCTCTGCTAGATTGACCGAGAAATTGAGCTGCACCGAGCGCTGCACCACAAGCACATTGTGCACTTTTATCACCATTTTGAGGACAAGGAGAACATCTATATCCTGTTGGAATACTGCAGTAGAAAAGTAAGTGCTGTTTGTCACATACTTAAGTGTCCGTATGGTACTTTTAAATTTGGATAACACCTGCATTGCACCTAAAGTCAACGAGGCAGCACTCAGTCTGTCCCCACTATAAAATACTTCTGTTTTAATTGTATTGTGCAGCAAATCTACATATCTCCCTACAGTTTTTTTTACATTAAGGATAATTCACTTTGTTGAGGTTTTCTTCAGAGGAAAATTTGTGTTTCTAGAAGAGAGGAATTTAATTTAATAATTTCCTCTCTACATTATGTCTTTTTGCAGTCGTTGGCCCACATCCTGAAGGCTCGCAAAGTGCTTACTGAGCCAGAGGTGCGCTATTATCTAAGACAGATTGTATCTGGACTAAAGTACCTGCACGAACAAGAGATCCTTCACAGAGACCTGAAACTAGGTAAGGAATCTTTACACAGCAGTGACACGCTACAGCGCTGAGACGCTTTGTGCACAATTGTAACGATGCATTCTGTACAGGGGAGGATATCTCTCTCTTTTTTCTCATACGAACCCACTTCTTTCTCTGTAATCAGTTTATCAAGGGATGTGTGCAATATTTAGATTTTGATCCTTGGTTGAATATCAATTGCTCATCATCACATCCCCTTTCTTCCCCACAGGTAACTTCTTTGTGAGTGAGTCGATGGAGCTGAAGGTCGGGGACTTTGGTTTGGCTGCCAAGTTGGAGCCAGCGGGAAACCGGAGGAAGACGATCTGTGGAACTCCCAACTACCTGTCCCCAGAGGTGCTCAACAAGCAGGGCCACGGCTGTGAATCAGACATCTGGGCTCTAGGCTGTGTCATGTGAGTAGGAGAACTGTAAATTCACTATTAGGTGCTTAAATTGTTTAGTAACTATCTAAATTATTATTGAATGTCTGATAATAGATAATCAGTTCAAAAATACACATTGGCATCAAATTCCGTGGACTTGTCCATTCCTGTTTAGCCTACAGTCACTTGTCTTTAGTGATAGAACTCGGCTCACTTTTGCCCTCCATCCTGCTCCAGGTACACCATGCTGTTGGGCAGACCACCATTTGAAACCACCAACCTGAAGGAGACGTACAGGTGTATTCGAGAGGCGCGTTATTCCCTGCCCTCCTCCCTGTCGCCACAGTCTAAGCAGCTAATCACCAGCCTGCTAGCCAAGATCCCAGAGGACCGACCTAACCTGGACCACATTCTGAGGCACGACTTCTTCACACAGGTTAGACCCTATTTTCGCCTGTCTGTCTGTCTGTCTGTCTGTTCTCTGTCTGTCTCACTAAATGTCACTCTGTAGGAGTATAACAGTGACCCCCTTCCCACCACTGACCCACTTTCGTTCCCCACAGGGCTTCAGTCCAGAGCGTCTGCCGGCGAGCTGTTGCCATTCACCACCAGATTTCCACATCTCAAGTCCCGCCAAGAGCTTCTTCAAGAAAGCTGCCGCTGCGCTCTTTGGGGGGAAGAGAGACAAGGTCAAATACTACGAGACTCTGAGTGAGTATTACATCAGCCACTGAGCACGTTTAAACGCCACTTGTACACCAGCACAGTTATGTTTAATTTTGCACAATTGTGGTTGCTACAAGAGGCAGCATTAAATCTAATTCATAAGACGACTTCAAGCTCAATTCACATTTTATTGCTCTGTCAGTTTTTGTAGCTGCCGGTTAAGAGGTCATGCCCTGATATGTTGTGTGTGTGTGTGGTCATTGCCTTTGATAGATAAATTAACCAAAGAGGAAGAGGAGATCTACAAACTGCAGCATGACCTGGAGAGAACTGTCATCAGCCAACAGCAGAGCAAAAAGATTTCTGAGGTAAGACATTGAATGAATATTCAACACAAAACAGGATGTTTACAAGAGTGTAGGTGGTGTTGCAGGCACGTTATTCATACAGCCATTAAATAAATTGGTGGGGAATGAGATATCATGTTGAGGAGAATCCAATGAGTCACTCTGATGCAGCACTAAAACTTCACAACAGCACAATTTCAAAGCAAACTAAAAGCACTTATTTTTCAACCTTTTAAAGCTCTCCACTTTGCATCCGTGGGTGACTGCTTAGTCATAGTAGGGAGAGATTATCCAAACTCCGAGATTCTCACCCATTTCGTCACTGTTTCTCACCGTCAGAATGGAAGTCTACTTCCGCCATCTGCCGAGAGCCCCGTTGGCACAGCAACGGAGAGCCAGTCCCCGACGACGCGAGACACCATCCGTCTCATCGTCAGGGGGAGTCTGGGGAGTTGCAGCAGCAGCAGCGAATGTAAGCTCACCAGCCTGGTTTCACTCACACACACAGCCCAGTGATCTCACACAGGCATGAATCGATGTTATATAATACCCTTTTTATTTTTACCTTCAACTGTAAACCACACGCAAGAAAACAGAGATTTGATGTAACGGCTGGAATGCAAAATCATTTCTTGTAATGTAACATATAGTCAAGCTAAGTGACGCCCTCTTGTTGCTCCTGAAGGCCTGGAAGACAGCACGACAGGGAGTGTGGCTGAGACCGTTGCAAGCGTGTTGAGGGGATGTCTGGAGAATATGCCTAAAGGTGAGTCGACCTGTTGAAATGATTTTCAAAGCCATGACCTGTACACATCGTGGATCCGATGATTCCACATTGAACGTTTTTTGCTAACTAAAGCTCTTTTCCTGCACTTGACCTTGACTTGTCTAAACAGAGAGACATGTCGATTAAAGGACTCACAAAGAACATGTAGATGCATGCTCCATGTTTAATTGTTTAAAGATGCACTCCCTGATTTTGTTGACGCACCCACATTTACTCCAAGCTCAAGGCTCTCTGTTCTTAAATCCTCCTCCTCTGTGTTCTCACCTTGCAGCCGACGACATTCCTCAGGGCTCAAACACCTGCAGTCTTCAATGGGTGACTAAATGGGTGGACTACTCCAACAAGTACGGCTTTGGCTACCAATTGTCTGATTTCACCGTGGGAGTTCTCTTCAACAACGGCACTCACATGAGCCTCCTGCCAGACAGAAAGTATGCACCATTCTGCGCTTTCACCACACCCTACCTTCAGTTTGACAGTTACTAGTCTCTACATATAATGGACATGGCTTTTTTAAGCATGCTGTAGTACTTATTGAGGTAATCACATGAATCACTGTAACTGTTTTCAAGCAAGAAGAATATTTTCAGTCAAGAATACCAACAGATTTTGAATGTCAAGGAAATCCATCTATGTTTGCTCCATTTATGCAGTGTTTATCTGAGTGGTTGTGTAACTGTGTTTATCTCCATCTCTTCAGGACCATCCATTACTATGCAGAGTTGGGCCAGCGCTCTGTCTTCCCTACTTGCGAGGTTCCTGAACACTTTGTGGGCCAGGTGACTGTGCTCAAGTACTTTTCCCACTACATGGAGGAGAACCTCATGGATGTAAGTAAATCTCTCTATTCACCCACTCCTCTTTCTGTAATATATATCTCTCTTGCTATTATGTGTCTTTGTCTTTCCATCCCCTGAAGCATCAGAGATGGTATCTTTCATGTTGCAGCCTGTCTAATCCTGCTGCGTTACTCCTTTGCGTTCTCAGGGCGGGGACCTGGGTAGTATGACGGATGCACACATGCCCAGACTCTACCTGCTGCAGTGGCTCAAGTCCGACCGCGCCCTCATGATGCTCTTTAACGACGGCACTTTCCAGGTAAACACACACAGGAAACAGAGCCGTTGCTGGGCATGCTCAAAGCAGCATGTTTTAGATGCAGTGCATAACACAGATCAACAGAGGAGTCAGAAAAAGTTAACTTTCAATGGTCTTTTGCCCAAAATTGATAGAGAATAAACTAATGAATTAACTTTTTTTTTTATCTACAAAGATCAACTTTTACCACGACCACACCAAGATCATCCTGTGTTGCCAGAGGGATGAGTACATGCTGACATACATCAACGAGGACCGCGTCTCCAAAACCTTCAAACTCAGCTCCCTGCTGACGTCTGGATGCCCCACCGACCTGCGCGAACGCATGGTGTACTCCCTCAACATGCTTCTGCAGAGGTGCAGCTAAACCTACGATAATGCGCTTCGGACGGCGTTACACAAGAAAAAAATCTACGCATTGTGCTACTGCAGTGCTGCAGCGGGACCAGAGTTGTGTGGGAAGGACAAGTTTGAGAATGGACCTGTGAAAAGTTAATTAACATTCCTACACTGTTGCACCTTCATGCCTCAGCAGAGGTGCGGGGGGGGGGAGAACAACACGCAGAGACTCTGTGGAATGGGGAATGAAATGTAGCACAATGACAGTGGATGGCAAAGGGCTGATTTGTATGTTGATTGTTGGAGGAGAGGAAAGATGGACTATGTTGGAGCGAGTATGTTGGTACGAATGTGAACCCCAGCTGTTTCGGGGGGAAAAGAGGAACGCTGGGCTGGCACCAGCTTAAACATGTATTGTATAGCTGATGCTGTTTTATAGAGGCAATCCATAAACTGATGCTCTGAATGTAACCAGAGCTAGACTGTGGAATATTGTAAATGATGTACAGTGTATGTTACAGCCAACTCAGCAGTGCAGACAATTGATTTGCTAATGCGTGTGGATGCTACAGAGTTTGGCTGTTTATGTATCTGTGTGTGTGTGTGTGTGTGTGAGTGGGAGGGAGGGGTGTAACATCACACTAACTCTTAAAACTGTGATTTGTTCTCTTTAATGACGGACGGTATGGCACATTGAGATGGGAACCAGTGAGATGATGAGAGGGAGAGAATTACATTTAAAAAAACAGTACCAGGGATTCTTTAAGTATCCCTTAAGAGCCATTATCATCATGGTAGAAAATGTCCTAAATAACTTATTGTGTAAAAAAAAAAAAAAAAAAAAGGTGCAGTATTTATTTATTTAATAATAAAGAGCATTTTCTAAAATAAGAACTACTCCTGAGTACTTGTCCTTCTCATTGATTGTTTGTACCCATATTTATTTTCAGAAGCACAATTTGCTCCGTCTGCTAAAAGACGTTATTCGATGTTTACTGCTATTACATTTTCCGAGTGTTCCCTCAAAATAGATGCTTGTTGTTGATGTTTCTTTTTTAAAGTGCAATTTAACAAACATGAAAATGAACTGTGTCCTTGTTTCATACGTAAGAAGCAGTTCATGTATGGTACGGTGTGGTGAGATTTAGATCAAACAACTCTTATCTGTGGGCTGGTCCAAGTCAAAGCAAGTATTTTCTCTTTAAACTTCCACAGGAAATGGGCACACAGAGAGATACTTGATAGAGAACATGTTTACAGTGAAGTTGTTTATACTCAAGGTTCACACCGCTGTCTTTTCTTCCGGAGTGATAAATGGAGGATGGCAAAGAGGACTTTACTGCAATGTGGCTGACCTTGTCTTGCACAAACGGGCGCTTGCTACTTCGCATACAAACGAGAGCACTGATCAACAGAATAGGCCAGCTGGGTGGTTCAGAAACGCAGGAGGAAAGACGGCCTAATGGTGGCATGCGGCTGTGGCAGGACAGGCAGCCTAATGCAATGACTGTCGTACTATGTCACTGATTGCATCAGAGCTTGAGGTGACGATGATTCTTAGACATCCTTTCACATTCACTGACTGTAACCATGGAAACTAGCAACCACTGACCAAGTTTGGGAGTGTCGGAAGTAAATGAAAGCTGTCACGGTTTCTCCTCGCTGAAAGTCTGAGCTCGTGTCCTGACATACTTGTCTTTTGCTACTGATCCGCTTTTCTGCTGCACGAGCTTTGTTCTCCACACGAGTATTTGATCCGGCTGTCTGTTGAACACCTCGTCGCCCTCCGCGCTTATGTAATCATGGAAGTTGAACATGGATGTTTGAGTCATCCCTTTGGATGTTTTGCTCTTCGGAGTTCAATAATGAATGCCTCATGCATAAACGGACCCACACTGACAGAAGCAGCACAGGAAGTAGCCTACAAGAAGAAAGAGCAGAAATTATTCATGACAACACCTCTAGGTCTGTGTGTGCGTGTTTTGACAGTAATGGCCCCTGGAATGGATGCTTCAGTCAGACTTAAATAGATATTGTTCATGACGTGAAGTTTTCTGGCCTCCGGGGACATTTTTACCCCTGGTCCTAACATCTGAAGCGGAGTGCAGCATCTCCATCAGATGGATGCAATTGGGATGAACCAAATTAATAACAGACTGCTGCTCTCGCTTGCTTTCCAAGCAAGCGAGAGCAATAGTGGCAGCTTCTCTGAGGTTATGTGAGGGAAACCATTACCCAGTCCAGTGTGGATTCAGCTCCTGTGATGATTACTGTAAGCAAAAACTCAGGTCAAATCAGGATCTCTTCTGTGAGTCAGCATTTGTTAGCACATCAGCTCTATTGGCCTCATGGGAACTTTCTGCACGTCTGATAAGCGTAGATAAGCTAATTTAAAAAACCCTGTGGAGTTCAAAAAGCTAATAGAGCGAGTTCACTTGATGTTCTTAGTGTCACTGTCATGTTGTAAGGCTGCCAGTTTTCAGTATCACACACACAAAGCTGCTGCTCCTCGGTAATGTCACGTTGACAGTCGGAAAAGTGCATGCGGACAGGCTCAGCTCTGGAATGAGTCTAAGCTGGAGTGCCAACGGGTATCTGTATACCTCAGCTTCTATAAAGTTCTCAGCAGGCAGTGGAGTGAGTCAGATTGGCGCTAAAAGTAATAGTAGGCACATTCTGCCTGAGAAAAAAAAAAAGAAACATGCTTTGATTTGTGCACACGCCGGGAGGCATCGGCGGGTTAGAGCGCCTTTGCATATCAAATGTCAGCACTCCTCCTCCTACTATGTGGACAAAAACAAATGTACTATTGAGGGAGCTGGGATGACTGTAGCTTTGCCCATTCTCTGCTGTAGCCTACAGTATCGACTGGAGAGACGAGCAATGCACAGCAGTCAAACTTACGTTGCCAGTGCCAACTTAGTCAAATACAGTCTTAAATGTAAAAACAAATGTGTCCAGAGTGTGTACAAGCATGTAAGAAGGTTTATGTGTGTTTGCTTTTCAACGTACTTCCGTTCCTTTCAGACCTATGAATACGTTATGTTGAGAATGAGTCACCATATATATGATGCAGTGCATGGCCAATTACGCTCAGTAATGGTCTGTTTCTGTTTTTTTTTCTTGTTGAAGATAGAACCTTTTGGATTTATATTTTCTTCATGAATCAAAATGTACTGGCAAGTCTGCAGTCAATCAGCACCAAAGAGTAAAGAAGGAAAAAGACAGCGAGGGCCTAAAATGAGTGTTATTGCAATACATTGTTTAAACCTCAAACCAAGGATCCTGACTAAAGTACCCAAATGCAATCAATGTATACAATTAGCATAAAGCTCTTTGATTTTTGATTCTTATTAAATACATGTAGTGGAGGTTTTCTTTATCCAGACATTAATCATACGTGTCAGACTAACTCAGCTGGAGTGACCCGAGATGAACCGTTGCACACAGTCTTCATCACATCGCCGCTGGACTGTGGCATAAGCTGTCGTGTGCTCTGG
Source organism: Leptoclinus maculatus (assembly GCA_032191485.1). Taxonomy (NCBI): domain Eukaryota; kingdom Metazoa; phylum Chordata; class Actinopteri; order Perciformes; family Stichaeidae; genus Leptoclinus; species Leptoclinus maculatus. Next base: position 15,437,171 of record JAVDOI010000005.1, read on the forward strand.
ATGAGCATCATAGTCTGATCTTCATGATAACAGATTGTGCTACGTGTTCTTCCACTGCAGCAGCACCCTCCTCTGTGATGTCAGCAGAGAATGTGACTTCCTCGAAAATCGGGTGACGACCTGCTGACTTCTTTAATGAAAACATCACGTGGTTGTGTGTCGTCAGACGAAGATAAGATTCGAGAGGGGAAAATGAGAAAAACTCAGCATGAGCTGCCACAGCAATGAAAAATCCGACACATTGAGCTTTTTCAGCCATTTCCCATGAATAGAAGATGTAACACCTTTAGACAATGCAGTGACTGTACTTTGTATTACTAGAATGTAAAATTCCAAGCATTAACAAATACGGTGCTATACATACTTTTCCAAATGTAATGATTGTATACCAAATTCACAGACATGATAAGGAAACATGCCACAACATCTTATGTTCTGATTGGTCTAAAATATTGAAATCTGGTATGGACTTACTTTGGGCAAGTATCTTATCATACTGTACTATATCTAGTCTTTAGGCACATGCACTGCTGTTTTTTCCTAATATATAATGGAGTATGGATCCATGTGCCTAAAGATTAGATATAGCATGATAAGAAATAATCTTCAGAAAATGTCTTCAGAATTGTGACTCAAGCTGAGAGAAATCACCAAATCCACCAAAGTAAATGAAACATTTCAGTCACAGGCACAAACGGGACATTGATAAAGGCCGCTCAGGCAGTCCAGTATTTAGGCCAGATCTGCCTCTCGGTAATATAATAATCACAGATCAATAAAAAGTAATAGTTCATTAATCCATATTTCAATACGGTAACAGAAACAACTGCAAAACCTGTCCCCTGGAGTTTTAGCTTTTCGGGTTGCAATTCCTGTGGGAACCAAACCAAAAGTCCTGCAGCATCAACCTCCCCATCCTGTCATTATAGAATAGTAGTTTTACGGATGATCATTGAAATGCACTGGGTTGGGAGATAATTACTGTTTAAGCTCTTCTAAAGTAGACGTTGCATTCCATCCATAGCAGAAAATGAAAGGTTGCTAGAGACTTTCTGAAGTTCCCTTTCTCATACTCAAATTCCTATTTGCAAGGTTTAACTTGTCTGAGAATTAGCTGCTTATCAAGGACATAGTCATGTTTTATTGGTTCCAATGATTGTTTTTCAAAAGCTGTCTGTCTGTCTGTCTGTCTGTCTGTCTGTCTGTCTGTCTGTCTGTCTGAAAATCTAAACCGAAACTTGATAAACAAAGTTCATGCTTGAGCCAGCAGCAAAACACCAACTAGCCTGTTCAAGGCACGTGGTTCAAAGGCTATTTAAGCTGAGCAGTGTTGGTGTCACTAAATGTGGGAAGCGACGCATTTAGCAAAGATACGTGAAGTGTGGCAAGTGTTTAAATACAGCCCTGCCTTGTGGAGGGAGGAAACTCCAGAGGCTTCAAAGCAGCGTTTCAATCCTGTGACTCATTGAGGAGAAGGACAAAGCAAATCCTACACGCACACACACACACACACACACACACACACACACACACACACACACACACACACACACACACACACACACACACACACACACACACACACCATCTCCCTTTGGATTTAGGTGTGGTTTCGTTGCCCAATAAGTTAATAGCTGAATGTTAATTACCTTTTCTCTATCCATGCTGGAGCTTTACATTCTATTACCACTGCTAGATACAGAAGTATGTTTTTATGTAACAAAAATGCAATGTGCAAATTGTGTATTTATATATATTTGTCAACAGCAATGCTAGCAGATTTGTTCATACAAGGTTGTGACTTAATTCTATGTTACAGCTTCCACAATGTCACAGCATGCCCGCACTCTTTAGAGCCAATAAAACAGCAAACTATATATTATCCACTCTCCTGAGTTTCAGTAGCTCTGACTGAAGTCAGAAGCTCTACAGCAGCTCTTGTTCTTTGGTAATGGTGTGGTTTGTTCATTTATTACAACAAATTCCTTATTTATTAATCATACAATCATAAAGTTGGAGAAGTTTGGACTACTATAAAGTTTGTTCATAGACATGTAACTGAGAGGTGTGTGATACAACTCATGCTCCTTTGGCTTTTGCCTTGTTATCCAAATTGCCGTCCTCGCAGCATGCGCAAGACAGATGCAGAGGCGGACAAATGGACTGCGGTGCCGGATGGAGGAGGATCGGCTTCATGATGTCAGCTGGGGGAAGATGAATCTCCACAAACTTTGATGATGCTTCAGAGTGCTGGCATTTCCGGACACAAAAACATTTTCAAAGCAGTCTGTGCTGAAGAGGAAAACATCACATTGTGATTTTTCTTTATTCTTTAAAGGAACAATTTACAGTATGTTCAACTGAATGACTCATGTGGCAGAGAAATATGCTTTCTCTGTGACGCAACCGTCCAACCATACAGAGGGACCATGAACTGGTATCTATTCACACGTTGCTACATGCAGAGTATCAGCTGAATGTTTTCACCGAAAGCAAGAAAAAAAAAGAAACACTTCTCATTACGCAGCTGTAGCTGCTTTGAGAACGACTGAATTAAATATCCTCTGATTTGCAGACAGTCTGTTCAACATATTGCTGCCCTATTTGTGTGTCTAGGTGCTCTCATTCATGAAAACTCTCTTCCTGCTCCAGCGTGGAGGAAAACAATGGTAAAATGCCAGTACAAAGAGGAGGCTGGAGAGTCTGGCATGAGGTTAGCGTGGTAGAGCAGTGTTCCCGGGGATCCGTCTGACAGCCCCATCAAAGAGCCAATCAGTGCATCGTCTCTGATAATAGATCGTCAGTCTCCGCTTGCTCTGCCATTGAGCTGAGTGGGAGACACACTACTGTTTCCAAGGCAACTGACTCTCATCTGACTCTCATCATCGCCCGCACGGTGAACACGCAGCTGTAATTTATTTGGCCGCTCTCTGTTGGTCCTCCTGTATTGCGTGCACACTTTGTGATCACATTGTGATCATATCGTTTCATAAGATTGGTTGAAGCGTTCACGGTGTGTATTTGTAAACACTGGTTATTCAATACCGGATGGTTCTTCCTTCTTACTCGTACGCCAGTTGAATCATTCAACACCTGTCGATGCAAAATGTTTGCTGGCAGGCATGAATACAATATTTCAAAATCCACACTGTGGTATTGCCCGCATTTGTCTCCAGAATAGCTTGATTTAAGAAGGTCGTACCATCTGAATTTTTAGGACTTTGTGCTAAACATACATGTTGCTGCTCACCTTTAAATGATTTCTAGTCATGTCTTATTTGTCTTAGTTTTGTTTTCCCAAGTCGTTTCCGTTTCACTTTGCATCAGCATTATGCTCCCCTTACTGTGACTCTCCAGATTCTCACAGGAAGTATCCACATAGATAAAACCTTCGAAAAACCATGTGGCTATACAAACATCACTATCACAATCATGTCCTTTTATCTAAACAAAAATCCTTAAAAAAGTCAACTCATCTGTGGTAAATTGTGATAAAGTTTTATTATTTGTCTTTTTCTTAGCTGCTAGAATCAATAAGGTGTCGATGGGAAAGGAGAGGTGAACGAGTGTTACTGGTTGTTACTGGGCTGCAGCAGCTGCCATGGCACTGATGAATGATCGAGAATGACTGACGCACGCCTGCTCTGTAAGCTACATGCGTTTATGAATAAACCTCCAACTAGCCAAATATGACACAATAACTGTTGACGAACTGTCATGCCGTTTACTGTTAACCATTCGGCAGGACAATAGCTGTTGTCACTGTTTGTATTCCTTTCAGGGGGAAGTGAACAGGAACACATCCTACGGGATATCCTTTGTTTGGCCTGGCAGATGAAATGGGAACCATAAACCAAATGAGTTTAAGGATTAAGGAGGAGGAGGAGGTGGACTACACACTCTCAAAGATCCTTAGTGTAATAATAGGACTATTAACTTAGTTGATATTCTTACTGTTTATTACTTATTTATATTACTTGTTGCTCTTGTTTTTTTACTCTGTATCTTGTGTGCACTGTCCACTTTGCTGCTGTGATCCTGTGAATTTCCCCACTGCGGGACTAATAAAGGATTATCTTATCTTATCTTATCTTATTAAGTATTATTGAAAATGGGTGTATAATAAGCAGCCCTGTAGATCCTTAAAGTTAAATATGGCCTGTGAGACAAATTGAAGGAAAGCCAAAACAACAACACAGCAGATATTTAATAAATGTACTGACAAATAATAAATCCAGCAGTAGTTGGTGGCATTGCTGGTGTTACATAGATGATGCCATACAGCTCATGTCATGGTGTCAGAGTTTGGTTCCCTCAAGAGTCCCAGGAAAAATCTAAGAGGTTAAAAGATAATGAATAGGTAAAGGTGGAAAATAAATCTTTATCTCCCCTAAAGAGAAACAATGTTTGCAGCCATTGTAACCAATGTAGTCACACGTCATTAAGAAAGCAGACAAGAAACAAGACAAGATCATTTTTTATTCGGTTTTGCCTGTGAAATACCAGATACTTTCCCCTCTTCAGGCCTTGAAAAATCTTTCAAAGAGTTTGTTTTGATATGGCAAATATGAAGACTTGCTGCGTGCCTTCCAGATGAGTTCACCTTCCGTGCAGAGGAGCAGGTCTCATAATGCATGTGAGGCTCTGCGGAGTTCACCTGTGTGACTACCCCGGCTAAGTGCAGCAATACAGACTAAAAGCTTACTCACCATCGCTTCAGAGTGATGTGATGAATGTCAGTAATTGTACGTTTTGTCTGTGCATCTGTGTGCGTGTCAACTAAAAGCCCACCTGGAGACCCATATCAAGGCTTGACTAACACCTTTTAAATGTAGCTGTAATGTCATGTGCTTTGGCTGTGCACACACAGGTTCACTGCAGCACAGTGAATCAGTGGATTTAAACCTCAGCCTTGTCACTGTGGGTTTTTTTTGTGTTTTTCCCGTATGTGTGTAGGATTTGTCCTCATTTGGCTCTCCAAGTTCAAAGGCATGCAGCTCATGCAAAGAAAAGACTCTAAACTCTAGATGTGAGTGTAAATGTCCTGCAAAGGCCTGCTGACCTTCCTTATTAGGGCTGTCACCATATCAGATGTTTGCTACACGATTGTCATGGCCAAAATAATTCTAAATAAAGATATTATCGGGCTATCTTTAGAAAATCAAAAAACACAAAATTATGGTATTAGTCAAATTCATCTTTAACTTTGTGTATTTTGTCTCTTTCTGGCAAATAAATAGCACTTAAAATACGAGAGAAGTTACAACATTATGATTTAAGAGGCGCTGGATTATTTACATGATATCAATAATACATTTTTAAAATATTCATGTTATTGTCAATAAGGGTATATCACCACACCCCTTGTCCTTATGTATATGAAGATGTGAAAAGTAACAAAGTACATTTACTCAATTGCTGTGATTACGTCCTTGTACTTATTTCTTGCTACTTTATTCGTTCAGGGAATTATTTAACTTTACATTTTTTTAACAGCTGTAGTCATATATAATTCAATTTCTTATAAGACAAGCTGTATACAATATAATGCATAATTGTAGACTAAAATCAAGAGTTTAAAGTACTTCAATATAATTAACTCCACCTCCCACCAGCTGGATTTTGTATCCATTTTTCTGATAATCCCTCTGTACTTGTACTTGTTTACTAAACTTGAAATGTAACTGCAGTAAACCTTTGAAGGCATAACTGTTACCTGTAAGGGATATATTTATAGTGTGGTCATGTTACTGAGTATGTGTATAATTACTACTGTGTATCCACAGGAATGAGTGTTGAGAGAGGTGAGTGTATCTGGGTGTGTTGAGAGATATAGTTTCGGTGGGATAACTCACCTGTGTCTGCTTTTTATTACACACACATGACTGCGGTGGACCCACTGTCATGGTCCTGAGTAGGAATAAACAACTGTAGAAAATAGAAGAAAGGATTGTTGTTCATTATCAGCCTGTGGATCTTGTTGGATGCAGTCTACAGCACTTTGCATGAACAATTCCACCTCTTTCTCAGCTATAATCAGATAATATCGGTAGAAAGTATTCTCCTTGACTACCCTTCACATTCAAAAATACCTTCTACAAAATATGGATGTAGTCTCCATGACATCACCCATTGGTTTTTGGACTGCCATGTTTAAGCCTCGAGTCCGACATTTGGCCATTGCCATCTTGACTTTTTGGACGTCACCATCTCTGCTTTTTGCAAACCGTAGTGACACCAGAGGGTGAAGCTAAATACACGCTGAATAAGATATTTTTATACAACCAAAACGGCTAAAATTTTGAATAAACTGAAAACGCACTGTGAAAGTGTTAAAGTTGTAAAATGAAATAACGGACAACTCCCAGACCAGCCAACGCCCTGGTAGCGACCTGCCAACCACAAAGTAGCCACGCCCTAAAGCATACCCTGCTTTATTGTCTGTTTGACTCTAAATGGACCATAATTTACCAAATGAACATCATAATGTATCGAAGAAGACTTGAAATTAGCGATTGAGACCATAAAATCATGTTCACAATGTTTACTGAGGTAATAAATCAAGTGAGAAGTAGGGTCATGTTCTCCTAGACTTCTATACAATCTGACATCTTTTTGCAACCAGAGGATTCGCCCCCTGCTGCCCATTAGAAATAATGCAAGTTTAAAACACTAACGCATTGGCTTCACTTTTCAGAACCGCAGGTTGCCGCGGTGGGTGGCTCCAGTTGTTGCCCTCTTGGCAGTGCCGGCCGCGTAACTGGGCAAGGTGGTGAATCATCATTGCCAGCCTCAAGTGGCCATTCGAAGAACCGCAGTTTTTGGCACTTCCGCTTTGACTTTATTTCTCAGCACCGGAGTTTGTCACTTGATAGGAAATCATGTCCACAAGCAAGCTTTTGCAACAGTATAAACAAGTCCAGACAAGACCAAGACCAGTCCAACCCTCAAACCTCCCATATCAAGAATGAGGAAGATGCTTTATGAAGTTGGGCAATCCCTGTGCCTTGCAGTGTTTTTATCTGCAATCTCTGGGCAGAAGAAGCCTTGTTCATTGTTTCAGAAACCATGGGAGATGCATGAGTGTCTGAAGTCACTATTGGGCGCCATCTTCCTTGAGAGATGGGGGATTAGATAAATTGCAGCCAAATGCATTTGTGTCAACATCCAGAGATCTCCAATGGGAATACACACAGTGAGATGGAAATATGCACACAGACACACACACATGTACGTCAAAGCCTTTCCGAACCCTACGGAAGTATTTTCAGCATCCAGGAGGCACTGCAAAGAGCACCGTAATTATCTGCATGTTATTTTTGTTGCTGTCACTGAAATTCAAGTACATTACCAAGAATAGAGAGTAATTAATTTCGAGGGTTCTCAGTGATGTTATCTTTGATTCAACACCTGGGAATAAAGGCTGTCAGGGCATTTTCCATGCATTCATTAACAGCTCCTGTCAGGGTTTTTAGCGTTTTATCTCTATCTATGTTTTGAGTCAGCCCTCATTCACATGACTCAGAAAGTTTGATGGCACGATGAAGCTGGCAGTTTCTCTCATCTGGATTTCTACATACAGATGATGTCATTACTCCCAGGACACACACAAAATCAGATTATGTTTACACGTCCACTCATAGGAGGTAGACTATTTTCCAGCTGGCAGTAAAATTCAAACGTGAAACTGTAGGCGTATGACTATGTCTATCACTCTCTCTCCTTCGTTGTTACTCAAAATAAATTAAATCTCCCCTGACGCATTGGCTAGACAACGTTATACGACTAAGACTGACTGCAGCATCAGTGTTTGTGTCACAGCCTCGGCCAGAGACATTTTACTGCCAGAGGCCTCAGGGTACTGATGTCTTTTAAAATACGCTAGGCTTTTACTTTTCAGAGATTACGTAACACAGAGAAGATGTGCTTTGTCTAGTAACTGTGTTGTATTGTATCGTACATGCCCACAAGTTGTAATACTACACCATTAGCATTTGAGTCACTCTGGCAAAAAGTGAGATGGACAGTAGACCTACAGTGCCTCAGTGCATTTACAGTTAGTGTGTATGATTGATTAAAAGTCTACATGGGTTCCATCACAATAAGCATAGTTATCAAACATGCGGATGGATAGGTGTAAGCTCTTCCCCAGAGATTGACGTTTACTTTGTCCAAAGATATTCTGCTCCAATGTAACCGTCGCTATGTAAAATGTAATTTATTAGTTTTAATTAATCAATTAAGTAATTTAGGGTGCTAGTGAATAACACTCTAATCATATGTCAAGGGAAAGTTAACCGAATGCCCCCTGCTTCATATTTGCATTGAAATACATGTTTCCTCCACAGGGGTGGAAGTAAACACATTTACATTTGTCACAGTAAGAAAGTGTTTTTTGTGTAGACAACTTCTACCTTTTGTCTTTTAAAAAACTATAATTTTATTTTGAATTCTTATCACATGTATTGCACGGAACAACAAGTATTACAAAACTGCATATTCAAACCGCTTCCTATTAGTTTCGCATGGAAATGCCCCGATGAACCTTCTCTGCTGGCCTAAACAGAATCACAAAGTTATAGCTGTTTTATAATTTAATAATTTTTCACAAATACACCACATGTATTATCATTTTTTTTCCATTAGCTTATTTTCTCATTGCACAGCTAGTTTTAAGGAGAGCTTTTATCCAATCAGATTTCACCTCTATGCTGTCTCTATAGAAGAGAGGCCCGATGCCCTCTAGGTAGACTTTGCTGTTTAAAGTAAATAAGGACGATATTGTTGATTGTCATAGTCTTCAACCAATCAGATCTTTAGTTTGACATGTTGGGCGTATTCTTTGACGTGCCAGTGGTACCCAGGTAGCCTGCTAAGTACGTCTGCATTAACGTGCGCTGTGATTGGTCAGTGGGCCAGCGTGACTTTTGTCAAACAGAAAGCTAGCTAGCAGATTTTAGTATTTAGTAAGAGTTCAGGTTGAAACATATGTAAGAGAAGTTATGACATTTTTAGCGTTTTGCTTGGTGTAGATTCATTTTTTTTACCTAGCTGTGTTTTTTTAACACTCAATGGCTGAAGAAGGAGGAGAAACCGATTTGGTTGCGGAAAAGCAGGAAATCATATCAAAGGGTCGGCTAACCCCACAGCTAGCAGCCTTGACCCAGCAAGTAAAAGGAAAATGTGTACTGCAGATGTAAAAACACAAAAGCAGTTCACTTATCAAATGCTGTTCATTATTTACAGACCTCCTGTCTTTGTTTACAAACAGTTCAATGACGCGGTTGTACAGTACATCCGTGTGTTTCAGTTTCAGCAATAGGTCTCCTCAGTTGTGTTTCTGGAACATGTTTTGATGCGTTTGAGGGCTGAAAATGTCCGCTCGACAGAGGCAGTCGATATTGGGATCGTCACCGCCCAAACATGCCAGTGCGTAAAGCTGACGCAGCAAGGCCGAGATCCTCCTTGTGGCACTGGCACCGCAGTGGCTAGTCTGTGGCAAGCGGCAGTCAGGTGTCACAACAGCGGCAAGCGAGCGGCACTCGTTCAGCACCCGTCAAGGAGCTGCCGAGCTGAGCGGGCTGAGTTTGTTCTTGTCATTGTGTTAATTACATTGATTTTACTATATGCATTAGTATAATGACGAAGCATCCCGTCATGCGCGTATTCATGTATCTGCAATCTGCAGTTAGTGTATTTGTAGGTATTGAGCTTCATGTAACATTTTATTTCACTTGTCAAATGTTGCAGTGTTATGTGAATATGAGGTGTTTACACGAAACAAACAATAACCCATAGCTGTGGTGGTTCAACTGTAGTAAGACGGCACAGAAGGCCCAGGTAGAAAATGCACGGCCCACCACTGGTATTTAGTGAACTGTACAAACAAGCAGTCACGCAAAAAAATGTACAGCATCGATCTGCCTTAATGAATTTGATGCACCACTGGCGAGCACGCTAAGTGACACGCGGAGCTCAAGACTCGCAGAATTCCGTTCAGGTGAGTTCAACAACACACGCACTCTCCATGAGAACGTCAACAAGCACTGCATTACCCAGCAACGTGGCAAAACGTAGGCGCGTAAAAACGTTTTGCTTTTATTAGTGTTTACGGGCTGTAACCTTATTGTATCCATATTATTTGTGATGTTTCTGCTCTTGATCGAAGTGTCAGGCTATTTAAGTTGTGTTATTTAAGTTATGTGGCTCATTGCTTGGTGCACTTGCCATTGTGGAGACTTTATTTATATTGCCTGAGTTTTGTCTCTTTTCAGATTAATTCTAGGGAAGCCACACTGAGGAAGGCGGTTATATATTTATAATTGATTATCAGTGGTATGCACCAGCTAGCTGCAAAGAGCCATACATTGAATTCATTGTTGATTTCGACACATGGGGTCATGATGTTGTTCCAGTAGTGTGCGCCAGGACTTTGACATTATGCAATTTATTTTGTAGCCTAACAATGTTCTTCAATTTAACAGTAGTAGGCTATCATATATCATCACTTTTCACTTTATTTAAGTACATTTTTAGACAATAGACAAGATTCAAGTTTCCTTCCACCCCTGTACCTATTCTGAAGTAGCAACAATTTTGTTTAATTTGCAGTTCTAGTGCAGACATTTTCCTACGGATGTTGTTGGTGCGTTGCTGAAGAAAATAAAATTTGAATTTCAGCATGAGTGAGGGTTTCATTCAGAGTTGTGTGTTGTTCGCTATGAGCAGCTAAATAATGTGTGACATGCTGTGCAGGAGATGTAAAGATTGGTGGGGGGTTGTTGCAACTGGGTAAGGGACTGGAATGACACTGAGGTGACACAGGAGCCTCACAGGGGAGCCCTTGGTTTTTAGCAATCAACTGTCTAAGCACTGGGGACAAATGTCAAGCTATAGCAAGCCAATTAGGGCAAAGCATGTCTATAGTGGTATAAGTGTGTGGATACATGTGTGTCTCTCTGTTCATGATTATGTTTATTTAAGGACAGGAGAGAAATAACAAAGAGCTAGATGAGACCAACCAAGCTCTTACCAGAATGACTGGGTTTAGTCTGTTTTCTGGTTAATACTAGTGAAGCTATAACGTGGAAGACGGTTGTTTATTTATATTCAGTAGTATGCCCCACCTGCACAGAGCCGTACATTTAATTTAGTGTTGGTTTGGACATTAGGGGTCATGATGCTGATGTTGTTCCGCTATATACGTTGGCATTTCATGCAATTTATTTTGTAGCCTAAATATGTTCTTTAATTGAACAGTGGTATATATAATCACCTTTTACTTTTATTTAGGCTACGTACATTTTTACACAAATACTTTTACCTGAGTAAGTAACGGTACTTTTTCTTACAATAGTCTAGTAGCTACTCTTTCCACCTCTGTCACTAGTGTGAAGTAGCCACAATTTTGTTTTAGCATCAGTGTAGTCTAGGGCTGCAACTAACAATTATTGTAATTGTTGATTTATCTGTCGATTGTCTTCTTGATTAATCGATTAGTTGTTTGCTCTTTAAAATGTCGATCAGTGTTTCCCAAAGACCAAGATCACGTCCTCAAATGTCTTTTGCACAACATGAAGATATTAAATGTACTGTCACAGAGGAGTAAAGAAACTCAGAGAATTACTTGTAGAAAAAAATACTATTAATATTAATATACCAATTAATCGATTACCAAAATAGTTTTGATTAATGTAATACTTGACAACTAGTCGATTAATCGTTGCAGCTCCAGTGCAGTCAGTTTCCTACAGATGTTGTGAGTGTGTTGCTGAAGGAGAAGAAAATAGAATTTCAGCTAGAGGGAGGGTTGAGTTCAGAGTAGTGGGCTGTTCACTGTGAGCAGCTAAAAAGAAAGTGTGATTGTTGTGGAATTACGTGACGAAAGGATTGGTGGGGGGTTGTTGCGATTGGGTAAGGGACTTGAATGACACTGAGGTGACGCAGGAGCCTCACCGTGGGTTCAGTCTATTAGGAATCAACTGTCTAAGCACTGGGGGGGAAACTGCAAGTGAAAGCAAGCCAATTAGGGCAAAGCATGTGCATGGTGGTGTGTGCGTGTGTTCATGCATGTGTGTCTCTTTGTTCATGATTATTTTTCTCTCAGGGCAAGTGAGAAAAACACATAGAGCCTCTTGAGACCAAACAAGCTCTTGCCACAATAGTCAGTATTCAGTGAATTAAAGGATTTCATGTGATATTTAAAAGAGTACAAAATTACAGAGAAAGATCGTCATAGTTTTGTGATTCCTATGTATTACGCTGCACTTGACCTCACAAAGACTGAGAGGCCCAGTGCTGATAGGTAAATACAACCAAATGACAAGAGAGACATTTGTTTGCCAAATTTTGACTGTAGTGGGATACGTTACGTCATAAAGTTTTTGAATCAGAGGGGACCTTATGTATATTAACTAAGGATGTTTAAAAGGTTCCTTTTGTTTCCTGGAATAGTGCAGCTCTGAGCAGCTTTTGTAAGGTTCTAAAAGACGTCAGGAGAAATGACAGCTCATTATTCAGCTGTTGGACCATTATTAAACTCTTCTTCACAACTTCAAAAGCTTTTTTCTCATGTTCATGCTGAATCATTTTGGCTGCCCGGGAATGGGATGAGAGCTGAGTCGACTGCTAAGACCGATAAGCACATTTGCTGCATCACTGTCCCAAGCATGTGTACAAAATACCACTTAACAATAAGGCAACGTTCAAAATATGCTTATATACTTTTAAGCTGTCAGTATTTGTTCTATTGTGGTTGATAAATTACTGCTCAGTGCTTTAAAATAGAAATAATCAACAAAAAATAAATGTTATGTTGACAGGTAGTAATTAAGGTGAAGCATTTCTTTGGCAGAATCCAGCCCAAAACATATGTATTGGTGACTTACAAAGACTGCTAGACAATGTAATTGCACCAGGTTATCTGGGATGCACTGGTCCCACAAACATGCCTGATATCTGCTTCTTGTCTTCTGCTGTGAATGGTTAAATTAGAGCTGTCAAACTGTCACTCCGGCCACCATCAGGATGGAAGTTACAGTAAAGTGTTACCAAGATGTTTTCCAACAATATGCATCTGGTTTATTGCCAAATGGAAACAGCATGACCGTGATGACTCGGCTGTATGATGCCCATGTACTCTTCTTCAGAAAAAAGGAAAGGGGTGTCCCTGATCTTTCTAATCTTTAAAGCATTCATTTAAGATTTATTATCTGAAGAAAGTCTTAACTGACAACTTTCCTTTCAACGTAGTATGTAAAGTGATATAGGTTGATAGCAAAAACCTTCCTACTACTTCTACTACGTCGTACTCAAGTTATATCTGTAACTGTGGATTGTTGGTGGTACATAAAAGGCTCTGCAGCTGCAGATGGGTGAGTGCGTAAGTGATCACACCTTTCCTTCCAGCAGGAAAGAATTGGTTGTCTAAGCATAAGGCTTCCTGCAGCCCAAATTATCCCAATAGTTCTTTTCCTGCCAGACTGTTTCCTCAGTTATTGAGCCATTGCTAGCTTCTTACAATGGAAATGTGCAGCTGCAGTGACCTAGCTTTGTGTGTTATGTTCAGCAAAACTGTTTTGTTTTGGGTTTTTTAATTTCACCTTCCTTTAACAAACTAACTTTAAACTTGGTTAAAATCCGTCTTGGTTTTTTATTAACAACTCACTAACTCCTTGCCTCACTTGCTCACTCGCCCCTGCTCTCTATCTCTCTGTCACACGCAGTGTTTACCCTCCACCAGTGGGTGGAGCGGATTTAACAACGCTTCCTGCACAACAGGAAGCAGGGAGCAGGGCAAGAGAGATGGGAAGGGCTCAGAGGAGTTGATGGATGAGCTTGTTTTACCCCATTGTCTCTGCTTTCCTCGACAGGTGCACTTGAGCCTATAGTAAGATAACAAAAACAGTTTGTTTTTCCAAAGATTAGACATTATTTTGGTGTGGAAGGGTTTTGTGGATTCAAATGTTTACCAGCTATGTAGGTAAAATTGTGTATCTGAAAGTTACAAAACTGCAATGTTCTGATTAACTATGACAGAGAAGCGATGGTTAAGGAACATGAAACAGTGCTGACAAAACTGGGTACTACTGCTACTTAACTACTATATTAGTATTTATTACTATCATTTCTTCCTTTCACGATTAACCTACAAACATTAATTGACCAATCAGGCTAATTTTGCGAGTCTAGATTACATTGATCTCAATGAAATTCAGCCCCCTCACATCCAAAACACTAAATAACATCAATGGGTACTTTTTTTTTTTAAATGGGATTGTAAGAGACACTTTTTCTCACAGCTGAAAGCAAAACGTAACACATGCTGAGAAGTTCACCTCACAGGTGCAAATTTGGAACAAATAGTTCTCAGAAAACACTTATATACGAGAAGGTCACCAATGAATTGTTTTGCATATGGAAGCGGTTGAATTTATGTTATTTATTCAGAATTTGTGACTGCAGTAAGATAAATATAGGCGCCATACCCAGTGTAGTTAGTAAGTGCGTTTATTTATGTACCACCTTTCAAAAGCAGATGTCACAAGGAATAAAACACACATCACACACTGGAGAAACTTAATGATAGAGTTCAATGGAAAATCTAACCTCCTCCATCATATACAATACAACAGAACACCACTCCATTTGGTCATCCATCACTATGTTTTTACAAACGTGACAATTATTATTAAAATGTATATAAGTTTATATATATATTTTTATGTATTTATGTATTTATTATTATTATTATTGATTTTTGGGTCTTGTTTTGCTGCCAGTGGACGGGGCGATACTGCCCCTGACTTTGTTTACGTTAAAAGTATTTATTTATTATTTATTTTTTTCTCCTCCCGGACGTTATTATTTAATAATTTATGTAAAATGCCCTTATTTATGTACTTTTCTGTTTTTTTTTTTGTTTTTTTACCATCTTAAAAGGCTCAAGGACACACACACACACACACACACACACACACACACACACACGCACCATGTGATGTTTGCTGGCTTGTATCTCACTGTTCTTGTCGTCCTCTTGAAAAAAAAAAAAAGAAAAGCAGATGTCACGAAGTGCTTCACAACAGGAAAACATATAATGTAGAGAATTAGTCAGTAATAATAAAAGAGACTGTGCTTTTAAGGTTGTAGCTCAAATGCCTTGACCTTAATGTCTTGACATTAAGATGCACTCACATTGATGATGTGCTTTTATGATGATGTTTAGCATTTTAAACCACTTGTGTGCAAAGTAGAGATTTTCCTTTGATGACGCAGTCGTAGTCACTGATAACATATTTTTCCTGACTCACTGAAGTTTTGTAGAAATAAGAGACTTTTGTAAGTATGTAGCCTATTGTCTGTAGGAACCGCTGACTTAAAATCTGAATATGGCAAACAAGGTTAATGTTATTGCATTCAAAGCAAATCATGAACCTCGGTTTCTGAGGTTGTATTTCTTAATTATGGAGGCGTCTCTTACTCAAAGTTCTGTTCCAGCAGTTTGTGATATGTTACTTGTGTAAAGCTCAGTGTTTGTGTTGTAACAGGATCAGTTGATTGCTCTGCTTAGGCTTGATTTTGAGGTGCTGCTACAGAAAATGTCTAGGCATGTCTGACATGCATGCAAGAATAAATGTCAGACTGAAAGCAAGAATTAATTCCTAAACTGTTTGTTGGGCAGCGATGTTGTCTTGCTCTCCTTTATACTGTCAGAGCTAGACAAATTAAAACTCAAAACAAAATAATATTAAATGCTATTCATTGACAAAAAGTCAGAAAAAATACTTCAGATAAATTAATTGAATTTAATTGTTGTATTGTTGTATTTTTTTCCTCGTCTCAAAATCTGACAACAGATGAGACGAGCTGCAGATTCATTAGTGAAGCATTAGCAAAAGAGACGAGAGCACACACCCACACGCAGAACATTTCATTGTGTTTCCTGTAGCATCATTATTGCTGTGAATGCCTTTAGCTTGTTCGTACCAGTCATCGGTTGCTCAATTGCATACCAACAATACCAAGGCTGACTCACAGTTTATAGCAGATAAATGAGAATTAAGGTGAGACTGCACCAACCTTGACCTGTGGCATGTTAGACATACCACAGACATGTTTTCAACAGTAATAAAAAGCAGGAAAGAAATCTCACCTTCCAAAAACCTACAGTACAGTCTGCATTTTTTCTACGAATGACAGGCATTGCTTACAATCCAGGCTTCATACAGAGGACAATTTGAGTGTCTGACGTGTCCTAGAACGTCACTGCACTCTCACCGGACCCCAGCTGGAATTATTTTGTCACGGTGCTCTGAAAGGCTTTGTGGGAATATAATGACTTTCATGTGATAGATAGATAGATAGATAGATAGATAGATAGATAGAGAGAGAGAGAGAGAGAGAGAGAGAGAGAGAGAGAGAGAGAGAGAGAGAGAGAGAGAGAGAGAGAGAGAGGTGCTTTAATAAAATCTCAAGCAAGAGATGTTGGGGTCATACAGGCTGCCAGTGATGCTGCTGGGGACATGTGTGTTCCTAATATCTGTGCTCAGTTTTGTTTGTATGACATGAATCGGCCTTTCAAGCCAGACAGGTTGATAATTGAAAAGCACAACATGCACTTACAGCCACAGAACAAAAACTGCACTTCAATGCAATGACAAATACTGAATGCAAGTGGAAACATTTCTGAGTAGCTAAGCAGTAAAGTTTACAGGGTTCATGTGATGTGGTGGGTCTGATAATGGCCATGTATGGACAGAAAGAGTAAAATAGTAGCTTACGAAAACGGCTGAAAAGTACAGTCCTTAATATTCAAACATCACTTTACGTTGTTGCTGGACGACCTTGGGCTGTTTTCCTGTTGCCCTCTCCAATGGCATCCTCGCTGCGACGACAGACTGTCTCCATTCAAATGAATGAGAGGACTGCGTTTTTTTAAGCATGGCTACAATCTGTATGGATGAAGCCTTTGATGAAAAGTTACAGGCGACACAAACCTCCAACTTCTCAGCAAGGTCACCAACTTTATTGTGCCTTGGTGTGTTGTGTGGAAAACTGCTCACGCCATGTGTAGCATACAACGATTGTGGTTGTTCATGGCATGATGGAAAAAGCAGATCATAGTCTCCTTCATTAAAATGATGTGAGTATCTCAACCAGGACTTACATCTTAAGGATTTTAACTTTAATGCATTTCAAGACTATAATACCAAAGTTAAAATGACTGATAATAACAGGCAATGCGTGTCTGACCAGCAGGCGACATGCGAGTTACGTATGAGGACTGTACTGAAAGTGATACGAAGCTGACTGAGATCACGCAGATTGCGGTGGTGACAGATCTGACATCTTCAAATCTGAGCCTTGGGCTGTGAGCTGGTGCCTCGTGGGACGACAGAGTCAGAGAACTGACTTGCGTGTGTGAGTGTATTTGTATTCCATGTTGTACTGCATGTCCACATATTGTCACAGACCTACGACAGATTTCAGCGACATCAAGCCTTTTGAAACTCTTCACAGCAATGGCCCGAGGGTCAGATCTCTGCTATCGTTTCTCAGAGCTGCCCCTGTTTTTTGCCGTAGCTGACTTGACTGCAAGAGAGTGAAAAACATGGAGGCTGGGCTCCTGCAGCAACACTGTAATTATCACATTTCCCAAGCAGGAGCTGAAGCATCCTGCTTTGCTTGAGTTGTCACTGAAGTGAGAATTAGCATCTTCTGCTCCACTGAACATTTTAATGTCTTTACAAATGCCATCTTGGTTACCAAAATGAAGCAGGTATTCCGTGAAAAAAGCAATGTTACAGTGCAGCCCGATCCTCAAGAAAGCGGTGTTTATGGTATATGTGGATTTGACATAAAAAGCATAGTTGAATATTTAGGCTGGAGTACTTTCAGGACACACATTCAACCTTTTGTATTTGGTAAATAAAGCTGTTGTGATTTGCCTTTTCATAATTCCAGGGTGATTGTCAAAATGATGTGTGTCGTGCTGTGTCTTCCCCTTTCTCCTTCTCTTTTTGCTTTGTCGTGCTGTGTGGTGTCGTGCTGTTGAACGTTGTCTTTGTGTGTTGTGCTGTGTCGTGATGTCTTGGGTCCGTGTTGTCCTGCAGGACTTATCGGACACGGAGTCAGGCTGCATTACAGCACTAATGAAATCTGTCTGCACCGACTGCACTCAGGGGCAGCTCGCAGTGCAGCAGCCCTACTTACCACCACACAGGAGAGGCAGAGAGATAGTGGGGATGGGTGGCTGGTACATGAGATAGATAGGTAGAGATTTGATGTGTGAAGGTTGTGTGTGTATGTGTGTTCGTTTGAGTAATTACACAGTGATGAATAAAGTGCTCTGCCGCGCTGGGGTGCCTCACTCCAGTGGGTTCAAACCAGAGGAGCAGACAGCCACAGCCTCCTTGCTTAGACCAACTGGGACTGAACAGAATACTAATGTGCACAGGCGGCTGAGTGAGAGGGAGAGATAGAAGAGACAGAGTGATGAAAAGAGTGGAGTGAGGAAGGGGAAGCTAGTGTGAGAGGAAAAACACAGGGAGGGGAATTAAAGACTGGGTGCGAAGAGAAATCCTTAAAATCACAGACAGGACATGGTGGAGAAAAGTGAAGGGTCATAGAGGTGAAGCATGTATCATAAAGTGCAGTGGCGTGTGATGTATAGTTTTTTGTTGTGCTGACAAAGACCTCGTCTTCTCAACAATGTGAGGGTTATATTACAGCATTGAGGTCTGCTAAAGTAGCCATTATGGAGTTTGTGAGCGAGGAACTACATCAAACAGAATGTGTACGAGTTATAAAGAGTGAGAGTTCATGGGATTCTTATGGCTCCTTGTGGAGCCAGCATTGGTGGTTGGCACAGGTTCAGTCTTTGTTTTGATTGATGTTCCTCATTAAGTTTGTACCTGCAGGGACAAATCACACACAGGATATCTTTTAAATGATTACAAATGCCATTTGAAACAGTTAATTTTTAGTATATGTTGAGGAAAAAATTAAGGATTTAGATAAAAGCTGCCATGGCAAATATGTTAGGGTTTGTAGAATGTCTTGGTATGAATCATGAAAATAGCTATTACAAAAACATATGACACTGAAAGATTGAAAGTATCCTGGGGTAATGTGCTGAATACAAATCCTGATGCCGTCTCACTTTCCGCTTAGCTTCCTCTCCATTTATCACCTTTCTACTGACGACCACTGAATGCAATTCAAGTTAACAATTCAATAACAAAACAAAGTGATGGATTGTTCAAGTCATTCCAATTGGGTAAGAAGCAAGGATGGTTGCATAGTTAAGGAGAGAATATGACACGCTCACTACTGAGCTTGCCATTCTTTTTTCGGATGTCACTTAAATACTGATGACTCACTGCAGTGTCAAGTTGTTGAGCTGCATTTCCCGAATACCAAAGCAGGTACTTTCTGTTGTTCACTGATTCCAAACATTACCACGGTTCTCATGTAGGGCGTTTACATGGTGTGACGTTTTCATGTCACGGATGGTTATATTTTTGGTGATTCATTCTGCGGTTGTACCTGACATTTTATGCTCTATTACCAAATGCAGCCCTTCGTTTTTCATTAAGATGTCTGTGATTGGATTTGTGCTGCTATATATGCTTTTTGGTCCTTGCTTTTTGGCCTTTGTATGAGTCCTGTGACAATAAGTCCCCCCAGGTTATATTGCTGTGTCACAGATTATGTAACTCTAAGGGGACATCGCAAAAAAAAAGAAGGTCATCTTCCTCTTGATGTGTTTGTTGTGGTTTTCTAAGATCCAGCTGAAGCATTGAGATTCTAATTCAAATTAACCACTGACCCCTTTGAACTACACAGGTTTCACCTTTATTCATAATTATTTCAGGCCGACATCCCTGCAGTACCTCTGTTCTATTTAAAATTGTAATAAAAGAACCAAATAAGACTATAACTCAATCAAAATGATTTTGTTTGGAGAAAATGTTCATCAGGTGCTGAAACACATACATCAAGGTATGCTAAAAGGCATAGCCGCATTATGAGACAATGGGTCCCGTACAGCATCCCCCAGAGCTATTCTGCTGTCAAACATATTTAATATACTGTATTTATTTTATTGTGTTACCGTAGCCCAACGTGTGCTGTGCAGCTGTATTTTTTAGGGAACAATTAACACAAATGTGATAAAAATAATTAGATCAGAAGCTGTGTCAGCAGACACTCAATATATAAGTATCAAAAGCAAAATATGTGAGAAATAAGTGTTAATAACAGTCACTTCTGGCTTTGGGGACCCCTGAGCCCTTGGGCTCCAGAGCCTGTGCCTGGTAGCCAGCCTGGTCGGTAATCCATTATGCTTGAATCGCATCATGGTCAATTAAGGCTGCTCAAATGGGTCTGAAAGAATCATTTGCCCTTTGATTCTGAGGGGCTATCTTTTCACAGTTACCCAAAAGTAATGATACTATACATCAGAAAAAAGCCCCTAAAGTAAATGAAAAAAACAAGGCGAAAATGTGTTCATCAATAGCGTAAAAGCTTTGCATACTTAAAAGTCATTGTAATCAATCACAAGTTAAGAGAAATCTCAAATAACTCAAGAGGGCAACATTACAGAGACACCCTCCTTCAATTGTCTCAGCTGCTAACTCCACGGCAATATTAGACTTCCTGAGAGACTGAACAGAAACAAACGTTATCAAACAATGCCCTCCAGTCTCACCATGCATTGCTGTGAAGATTGTTACCATGAGGAACTCCACCAAAAACGCTGACCAGTCACGTCAGTGTTTTTGCTTTAGATCATCGTAACTTCGGTTCAGGTCACGGTATCCATGGTGACGCGCACACAAATGATGCATCAAGGAGCCGTTTGTTCTTAAAGGTCACCTCTGTCAACTACAGCATCCCCTGCTTACATGGGTTACTTCTGGTGCTGGCACTGCAGCAGTTCAACACACACAACAAAACAATACAAAATCCTTGATCGACACAAATGATAAACAACAGACAATGCAGATGAGGAGAACAATGCAGACTATGCTGTGATGATGACGGTGTATTTAGGTCATGTAATTTGAATACAAATATTGGGAATAAGGATGACATACCATACAATTATAAAAAATATAATAAACAAAATCTTGAAACTTCAAAGTTTAATATGATGGTAGTAATAATGCTGTGAAAACATAATATAATAATATATGACAAAGACAAACAATGGCTCAGTCTTTGCTCTGATGACTGATGATTATGATGACATAATTAGTTTAAGGAATTTAATGATGATATAAAACATATGTAAAGAATGATAAAAGTAATAAAGCTAATGGTAATTATAAAGATGATTATGATAGTATTACTGGATGTAAAACAGTGATATCCTGCTATTCATGCTGTACAGAAAGTGTACCTTTTCACTTGAAAGAAGCAGAGTTTACATGTTTGTTCCAAGCCTCTATTAATGCTAGGGCTGAAGGTCAGTCAGATACTCTCTGGACCACTGTAGCCCACTGGTGCCTACAGCCACACACACACACACACGCACACACACACACACACACACACACACACACACACACACACACACACACACACACACACACACACACACACACACACACACACACAGACACTTTGTCAGAAGTCATCATATTCAACCACCAAGCAACACTAGCCACCCTTGCCCCATGTGGCTGTTACTTAACACTTTTGGTTTACTCACACACAGATACTCAGTGACATGTGCACGCACACACACACATGCACAAAGAGACTGCAAGTGCACGGATGCATGCTACACACACACATCCACAGTATGTCCTTCTCCATCATTCTTTTCTCTCTTGCACCCACACAGAGACGCACTCTCACACACTTATACAGTCACACAATGGTGGAAAGAACCAAAGTGCATTTACTCAAGTACTGTATTTCAGCATAGTTTTGAGGTGGTGGCACTTTCCCTCAACTACATTTCTGTGTGAAACATTGTTCATCTGACATTGTATTACAGTAATGTGATGGTTAGTTTTTAGGAATAAAGTTTGGCATGATAAATTCAATTCAATTCAATTTATTTTGTATAGCCCAAAATCACAAATGTGCATCACAGGGCTTTACAATCTGTACACATACGACCTCCTCTGTCCCGGGACCCTCACATCAGGAAAAATTCCCCCCAATAAAACTTTAACGGGATTAAAAAAAGAAAGAAAGAAACCTTAAGGAGAGCAACAGAGGAGGGATCCCTCTCCCAGGATGGACAGAAGTGCAATAGATGTCATGTGTACAGAATGAACAACAACAGAGTTACAACACATTAAATACATATTGACATAAATTATTCATATAATGAGAGTAGTGAGCAGAATAATTATGAAAAAATTATGACAAATAACAGCAGCAGTGGATATAGTAGAATAACAATGATAACAAAAGCAGTAATGGTATCGGCAATAGCAAGCAATGTGACTACTACTAATAATGATCGTAGCAGTGGGTGTCAATTTGCATTTGAGTGACAACTTTAACTTTTGCTACTAAACATAAATATATTTTACTGCCACGAATTTGATTGCAGATGTTTTTCTCCTCTCTACAGAATACACAGAAACACAAAATGCCAGTTGCTCTCACCCCTCTGCCATTGCTTCTCTTTCCTCTCATCTAGATGAAGTAAGATGTAATTACAACCAGTTCAGCTGCCCAGAAACTCTTCAGAGAGCCTAAAAAGATTGTTCTGTTCTTTCTAATCTACAGTGTGTCTACTAAAGGTCACCCACTCTGTTCTTTGTATTCTCTCTCTCCTCCATCTTTGCTCTTTTTCTGTCTTCTGCAGACTTACTGCAGCACACTCCTCGGCGAGAGGACAAGACTGTTTGAAGACCTTTTTTGTACATTGAATCAAAGTGGGTTTTTTTTACGCATGTCGAGTACCACTGCCAAATAATTGTTGTTTAAAATACGATTTCCTACAACATGTACAACATGTATCTTTGTTGACAAACTGATGTGTGGTTGACCGTCAAGGGTCTTTTATTAAGCCAGGGACTTTCTGGTGTGGTGAACTTTCCTCCACTAACCACAGGGTTCAGGACAACCTGCCCCTGTGTGTGTAGTCTAGCCAGCTGCACTCGTTTTAATGAGGACATGTGTAGCTCGGTAAACAGAGGTGGGAGCCAGATGATGTGTTAAGGGTCTAGTGCGTGGGTAAACACGATGGGGAGCAGGTCTGGTTAATGCTGGCTACATCGGGGCATAATAGGAGACAAATATTTACAAACTCATTAATCACAGATATGAGCTTAAATAGCATTGTAAAATGACACTGATATGTATCATTGTTTTTACTATGAGGCATTATGCCAGCAGATGCTCAGACACCGGTATGAAATTAGAGACATCTGACTAGATGATGCAACATATGTTGGCTTTTTGCAATTATTTTAAGAAACCTGTATGTAAGAGTATCATGATGCATGAACGTTTCCATATCTCATATCCCTTGTACCCTCTCCCATTGGATCTTCAGTTATCACAAAGGGGATTCCTTATTGCATGTAGGTGTTGGAGTGACGCAAGGTTGTATACGTTTTTGAAGACTGTAGACTGTAGAGAATAGAGCAATTACAGGTTGTGACCTCCATGTTAGTTGCCACTGATGACTCAGAGCTGGATGAGGGATAATAATGAGAACAATGACTCTTAATAAGCTTGACTTGAGCTGCTGGTGATTTCAGTCAAAGACACATGAAAGGACCTCGTCTGGGAATACCTAGATTGTTGGATCATTGTTGCATATCAGTAAGCATATTCATTATGGTCAAACATGACTTATAATACACAGAAATTGTAGATATATGTACCATATAGACGGCACACCATGATGTCACACTGATCCTGACCACCTGTCTGACAGTTAGGCTAATGGTACATTCACATGTAATCAAGCAGACGGTAGACCAGATATCATTTTAACGAGAGCAGGAAGGTAAAATTAAGTGAGGCTGGCAGAGAATACCGGGCAACGGCAGATGGCATTGCTGTCCAAAGAGCTCACTGCTTATTTGCCGACGGAGGTCCGCTTAGTGTCTGGGTGTTGGCAACACAGAGGGATGCCAAACACCATTTATCTGCACACACTGCACACACTGCAATGACAGAGCTGGTTGAAAATCGGCAAAGCATCCCTTTAAGTATGTTTGCAGGCTAAATGTAGCTAATTAGT
This sequence comes from Leptoclinus maculatus, assembly GCA_032191485.1. NCBI lineage: Eukaryota > Metazoa > Chordata > Actinopteri > Perciformes > Stichaeidae > Leptoclinus > Leptoclinus maculatus. The sequence continues at coordinate 15,461,394 of JAVDOI010000005.1, forward strand.
ATTAAACACAAAGTACAGCTGAGACTGATGGTAATGACGTTAGGTTTGCATCAATGTCAGTAGGATTCATCCTCTGGGGACCATGACCTTTGGTTATCCAGCAGCCTGTACTTAGAAGTTCAAAATTTCTGATGTCATGACAGTATCGAGTGATGGTTCAGTTTAAACACAGGCTGTCATACTATCCTGCAGGTAGCATAGGGACTTACCCGAGGGAGTGGTCCTGTTTATTCCTTTCACTGTTTGTTTCACATTATTGTTTTGCTCCTCCAGCTGCACACAGTCAGTGGGAACCAAGGACTAAAAGGTCCTCCCCTTCCTCTCCTCCCTCCTCTTTAACCAACCTTCCGCTGTGTTCAAAACATCCCTAGAAGAAAAGCGAATTCTGCCTCTAAGAATTACCTCATCCATTGTTTTTTCCGGGCTTAGCGCTGCAACACCGTTAAACATTGATACACTGAATGACGTCTACCTTAGATTGTATCTTGTGAATAGCCAGAGAGAAAACCTGCCGTCTTTGTTGATAGAAAATACTGCACTGAATCACAGTATACCCTCAAACTATGAATTATTACCACTTAAGCTTTGGACATTACTGTATGTTGAGCCAAACTGTGCTTAAATACATTCACAAAAATCAATCAAAAGATTAAACAAATTTTTATAAAGCATGGAAATGATTCATAGTAATATGTATATATTTTTTTAAACGGCTGTAGATCCACATTTGGATTAGCTGTGTGTAGCTTTATTTTCCAAAATAGCTTTCATGCAAAACAATTTCCAAACAGAGTCCATTCAACAACTCCGTATCCTGTTTAGTTTCAGGACTTTGTGACCTCAGCTGTTGCAGACCTCGGAGAGCCTGAGGGATGTGAGTGTCACAACAGGATTTGTAATTCAGCATCTGTCCTGGCATGCCGCCATCATCGATTTTGTAGTAAGAGCTGTATTTAGAGATTGATTGATGTATAAACCCTACATAACCACATATGTTAATATAGTTTGTTATTATTAATATGGCTTGCATGACCTTATGTTGCAGACTCTGAATTGCCCAAAGGTGTAAATGTGAATCTGGCTGAGATTTGTACTGACTATATGATGTACTGGCTACCTAGGATGTATCTAATCCTCTCATCCAATGCATCATGGCATAGACATAAACCCAGTAAGCCTGAATAACAATCAGTGGATGCTAAAATTCTCCCCATTCCCAGTTTTGAGGGCATTTTCCCATCCAATGACCCATCCAGGAGTCAGACACTTTCTGGTATTTTCCTTGCAATGCAATATACAACCTCTTAATAAGACAGCTTTGGAGTTATTATTTCACTTCTAAATGAGGCTAACTGTTCTTTAAGATAGGCTAATCACACGCTAGACCAATCTCTGTGCAGCAAGATGAAACTGATATCTTATTATCTGACTGTTTGTTTGATGGCCAAAATAGTGCATTTTATAAAATTCTGAACAATGTCTTAGCAATGACAAACTCAAAATATATTTGAATCTAACTTGGGACCTTTGAGTTACATTTATATCAACACATGTAATTGCGAAGCTGTCTTCCAGTGCTTCACTACTTCCTGTACTGTGCTCCAGCCTCTTTAAATCCTTCTGCAAGCTCTGATATAAACTGTGATGCTGTGCTTGAAATCGCTCCCTTGTTCACATGTACAGTACAAGCAAGGACTTATGAATCAGAGGAGGGTGCACACTTCCTGTTAAAAGCAGGCAGTTCAACATTCTTCAGCCTTGACACCACTGATCGTATTCATGCCAAAATAGTGACGCAATAGTCATGCAGTGCAAAGGTGACTTTCCCTCCTTATTTAATGAAATGCATTTTTGGTTAACCTGTAACACCTGAGGCTCATTCAAAAAGCAGAATGGTATCGCTGTTGACATATCAGTACTTATATTGCATTTACGTCTGTGCTGGTGTTTCCTGCTTTATGCTCCTGTTGAATAATCCATCCACAAATTTACGTCCTTGATGTTTTAAGATGTCACCCCTCTCCCACTCCCTGTGTCGTCAAATTTGGCTAAAGATGGTCATGATGCGACAGGTTTTTACAAATTCTGGCTTGCTACGGAGACGTACACAGGTGTGTGAAAAGACTACGCATTCACACATAAAGTGGATGTGCAAGCCAAATCACATTCACAGAGACATTCCCACACAAGTGTGAATAATCAGCATACGCCTTGCAGGATTTATGAAATGTGGTCATGTAGCTAATAAGTGTTTTGTTTCCAACGAAATTCAAATGCTTTTTTTTTTACCAGTGAGCCAGTTGTACTCAGGCAAAGCTCCCTGCATTCATTTTTAATGAACTGGCAATGGGCTGCAGCCTTCAGGTGATTTACGGTAATTAGGGAGCAACTCCGGTGATGCTTGATATGAGTGACCCCAGCTTCGTGCACACCTTTTCCAATCCAGATGTCGTGATTTTCTACTGCAGAGGCGATTGTTCCCCTCCTAGAGGAAGTTCCCTGGCTGTCACCTAATCACCCTGGCGGTGAGGCTTCCTCTGATCTTGTTAAGGGGGAGGCTTCACCACCCTGTGTGTTCATGGGATCCCATCGATGATTCACCGAACTTGCTTGCTCTCGAGCAACTTATTCTCTCCCTGCCGGAGCTAAGAAACATTTCACGCTCCTCCCCCTCTCTCCCCCCCTTAGTCAGAGAGCCGTGGCTTTTTTGTCTAGGTGAGTCACAAACGGATCCACGGATATAGATGTCCTGTGTGGGTGGATGGTGCCCCCCGTGCTCAACTGCAGTTATTGCAACTATGAAGCTCATCCAACCTCCTTTAGAGACTATGAAAAAAGAAAAACTCCCCCACATTGTCCTCATTTTAACTACAATATGTTTCATATGAATTGTCTGCAATATGCAGTTTTGCTATTCTCCATTGTCTGTCAATAATCAAGTTATTGTTTTACAGGTGGAATCACCACACACCAATGCACAGATTCAATCTCTTTAACAACATGTCCCGGTCCTTGGACTATTACAGTTTAGTGATATGGCATTGAATTCAAACTGTGTTACATAAGATTACGCTTACGAGATAATTTGATATAGCTGGTAGCAATATTGAGATGACACATTGTCTCAGAGGTCATTTGCTTTTCATAATTCTGAAGTCCCTTTACTCTTTTCACAGTCCCCTGTACACACAAAACACATACACTACCCATGCATACAAAGAATGTATAGGTGCATACACCCATAGTGTGCCCCTTTGTACTCCACACTGAGATGTGATCAGGACTTAATGTGCGAAACGGAGCATAAATACTGCACACCCAATCTTCACAGTTGAACTTGACTGGGAGATGAGTTTAAAGTGAGGAAAGGGTGGAACCTTCAGAGTGGAGGAGGTGTGATGGCATCCTTCCTTAAAGGAAGCATATGGATGGTTGAAGAGAGGAAACCAGCTCCCCCAGAGGGTAAAACAAAGGACATGGAGAGGAAGTCTAATTAATTACAGGAATGTGAGAGCTTTATTTGCATCCTTTGGGTTCGTGAGTATCATAAAGACACTACATTTCTTCTTTTTGGAAGGCATGTTTGAGGAATATTAAATACCTTGAGGGAAGTTTTCTCTGTGATACGAAACAGTGAAGAGCACTTTAAGAGTCACACGATTACGTTAGTATTGTTCATCATCTAATACTTCCATTGGGGGCTGGTTAAATTGGAAAATGCAGTACATCATTATGCTCTTTGTTTAGGTAGAGGGTGTCTTTGTTGCAGTTCAAACATCTACAGTCTGAGCAAAAAGAGATTATATTCGTAATGGTTTCTGTTCAATTGACGTGAATACATTTTTGTCAGATTTTGTTAAAAACAATGTGAACAGAAGGTAACAGGAAATGATTGATCGTTTTAATTGGGGACCAATCCCAGAGTGTTCTACATATAGTTACATTGTACATTTTATTTATGCACTATATCATAGCATCATCTAATTGCAAACACAGATACATTTATTTTCTACAGCTTTGTCTTAGACCTCGAGTAATCATACATGTTATTCAAGGACAGAATAACGCCAGTGTTAATTAACATCAAAACTCCTACTGAAATTTCCAAAGGGGATAATTAAAACAATGTACAAATCAAATGTAAAATATCTCAAGCTTCTCCTCGCGTTTTCATGGGTTCCCTCCAAATCTTTCAGTTTCCTCCCACACTCCAAATGATTTGCAGTGTAAATTGCCCACAGGTAAATGAGAGGGTGTATGTTCGGCCTGACGGACTGGCAAGATGTCCAGGGTATTTTCCTGCATTTCAGAGATAAGCTCCAGTCGCCTGCGACCTTGGGAAAAGTGGGCCAAGTAAAGACCAATTGCAGTGCAATTATCAATATGACATTCAATCATGGAAATGTGTTCCACAAGGCTCCATCACACTGTGAGCATTTCCAACTGATTTGTTGCTGGAGTACTTGTTACATAAGTGATATCATGCAGCAGATTGGCAATGGGTAAATCAATCTGCTTAAGTGTCTGGAAACCTTTTTTCTATCCCAGCTGTTCTAGCACTGGCTGATAATATTGTGTAATGTAAACATCAAATAATGTAAATAGTCTGTGTGTGCTGTATGTCTTCACAACTGTCTGCGATTGCTAGCAGACTCTGCATGGTTATTAAGTATACTTAAAATCTGCGAAAAGATCCAGGGATTATCAGAATCACTGCACTGACACAACAACCGGCACAGATAACATGTCTCACCAATTGTATTATCTGTGATGTAATTGTTGATCCCCAAATAATATCAACGTCCATGTCAAGAACCCTTTCAACATGCCGACATGAGGGCATCAGTCTAACAATGAGGGTGGGATCATTAGGTGTTTTCTCACGGTTGTATAAAGAACTGTGGGCAAGAATCACAGATTCACTTGCATTCCCACATGGTGAGCATGGGAACAAAGACAAGGATACCGGCGTGAAAAGCAAAGATTAGTGGTGATCTTGAGAAGTTGCAGGATAAATTACATGTTGACGCAACCTGAAAAGCACACAACCGACAGACCCTTAAAATAATTTGATCTGATTACAAGAATGTGTTTTATGTTACATCTATTCTGTTATATTACAATGACGGCAGATATTTCTCGTACTCGAGCCTGTACAAAATTACCTGTATGTTGCAATATCCTTGAATACCTTTGCACACTTGAATATCACGTACAGGCAAAGTCTTTGTCTTGGAAAGGAAGGCAGACGCGCTTTTGGCTTCATCCCATCATCCCTAGGGGTCATCTTCACATCAGAGAGGGGCATCCTGAACTCAGGCTGAGGGGAAGCATGAAGGAAGAGGATGTGTGTCTAGTGTTGTGTGTGTGTGTTTGATTTTGTGTGTGTGTGTGTGGGTGTGTATTTAGTTCACAGGACTGGGAACAGCTGCAGGCAGGACTTCCTGTTCTGCACAGGAAACAAAATGGCGGCGTATGGGAGGTCTGGAACAATGCTGTGAAAGTCAGCCACCACCCAGGTTAGGGAGCGAGGTGCTTGTGAATCAGAGGGCAGAGAGGTGAGCAGAGCACGTCCCATTACTGCTGCAGGAACCACATGTTGGAACACTTTTTCCTCAAATGGCCTTGTGTAGAATTTAAAGCAGTTTGTTTCGATGTCACGTATACATAATGTTTGAACATGAGCTTGTCAAACTATGTTCCAAAATGTAAAGATGTAGAGATCATTTTTGTTTTTTGTCTGGTTATTTAGATCCTCATCTGCAGTTGCTAATGCAACAGCATGCTCTTACTGAGCTGCGATGACAGATACTGACAATATTGATGTGTAGTAGGATGTGATATTGCATACATCCTGGTTTATTGTCTAAAGCAGGGTGAGTGGTTATAAGATTACATTAAAGCAAAACGTTGCTTGAAAAAAAACAACGAATTACAGTCAACAAAATGATGAAGCAAACAGAAAACAATCACACTTTCAGACAAAGGCTCTCTGCCAGAGAGACTTTTGTTGTGAGCAGTCTCACGTTTCAAAACTGATCAGAATAGCAAGGAGGATGGAAGTTTACAGCTACGTCTTTGCTTTCAGGATGTCACAGGCTCTATATTTAGTCTGTGAGAGATATAATAATCTGCTTTGTGTCCGTTTTGTATCCTTTGTGGATAAGGAACTGCCTCTCCTATCTGCCACTTTTCTGTGGCTGGAGCCTAGTTCTCAAATAAGTGATTGTTCCTGGAAAAACAGTAATAGAGTGGCACATGTTAAACATAATTGTATAATGTACTCTTTATTTAGTAGAAAGGAGATGGTGATAGTGTAGAATGGTGGAAACATGTTGGCCAAGTTACTGCACAGCTTAGAAAACTGAGCTATTATGTAATGTAACACTAAATGCTACTCCACCAGAGATTTCCAATGCGCCTTTTTCCTTTTCATATCTAATCATCTGCGGCCTTCTGATTGTGCCCTCGAAAAAATAGAGGGATGATAAAGCCAGGAATAGAAAACTCAGGAGGAGGTCACACATTTTGAACATTGTGTCTGACTTCAAAGTCTCCATTCTTGAGAGTTATCAATGAGTTGCCTCTTTTAAAAATAGAATTGCGTTGCTTGATATGTTTTCCGATTTTCTCTTGGTTCTCCACAGTCTAAACAGTTCAGAGATACTCGCTGGTTGTTTTCTTGCACATTTGGAGCTGTTGTCCTGGGAGTTAATGTTGGAGAAAAAAACATTCCTTTTGTCATTTCTTCTCGCTGTCTTCCTCTTTGCAGTTTTATCAGTTTTAAAACACAAAGTCCTTTAAAAGTTGACAGGGAACCAGAGATGTTTTGTCATATAAAATTCTGATATCTGCACGGCACAATCATCCCATATCAGCAAATTCTGTGAGTGAAAAGATAAAGGAGCACAGAAGACTGTCTCCTTCAGCTGAGAGGCACAGGGGATAACATTTTTCAGGTGAGGAAATAGTTAGACACTTTTCTGTCCCCTTATCGCACTTCACAGATGGCTTTTACCTCCAGACGTACACCTGTGGATACATCTGAGCTCTCTCTTTACATAACTGGCCTCCTATTCAGCGCAAAAAAAAGATAATGATGAAAGGCAGCCTCATCAGTATATGTATAAGTATGATATGAATGTAAAATGTGTTACTGTTAAGATAGGGACATTTATTTTTGGTTCATTTTAAGTCACATTTTTCAAGTTCATTAAGCAGCAACATCTGAGTCTATTTTATTTAAAGGTCTTCCAACAGCTTGGCTTTCATCCTTTAACTTACAAAGAGATGCTGAGCCAGATAGCCAGACATCAAAAGTTACTGTCAGCCGGAACTTATCATGTTCTCCTCCAGTGTTCAACTTATATAACTCCATCCTCAATTATTTTAATCCAATTTCTCAGCGTACTGGTATTCTCACTTTGAAAGTAACCTTTACTTTGTTCAGCATGCACATACAGCACATAAAAAAAGCTTTACCTGGAAAGATTTTTATTTCATGCACATGGCAGTCCCGGTTTGTTCATGTAACATGAGATAAGTTACAGGATGTACCAAACTGAAAATTAGGACATTTTCATTGAATAGAACTGAAAACAGAAACAATTGGATGAATCTGCACAATATTTGCGTTTGCTGCATGTAAAAAAAATCTCCCTCTTTGAAAGTGTAATTATACTGTATATATACATCATATGGGAGCGTGTGTGAGGGCGTGCACATGTTCCTCCATTCTCTGTAGTAGCGTCATAACACATTGAGTCATGCAGAAGCACATTCTGTGCATGGATTTCCAACAATCGTTCTTTGACCATAACCTCTCTTTCTTGAAAGGGTGACATCAGGCACTGCAAGTACATTACACAATCCTGTATCATATGACTCACTTTAGGAATTAAACAAAATGTTGCTGCTTCCGTTAAAGATAAGAAACTTTTGATAACGAAGATCTTCTTTCTAGGACCGAATCCTATTTTGTAAATGAACACTTTATATTATTGTTTTGACCAAATACCAAGACCGAGTAGTTGAGCTGGAAGACCCTTAAAAGCTCTGCAGAGCTGAGGGGAACTGCAGCACTGGGTGACCATGCCCTGTAAGTAAGTCATTTTCTGACTTAATTTTTCTGTTAAAAAGTTAGTTTGTTCATACTCTTCATCTACACAACTTCACAACTTTCAGGCTCAGTCAGGACAGGAAGACAGGACTTCGACTGTGGAGGATGTACATGCATGGATTTTACATTTTAAAACTAAAGAGATCAGCAAAGTGTACAAGTCTTGTTCATCCAATGTTCTGTGTGACAGTTTAATAATTTAAATAATTTAATCTCATCAATTGAGTCATAAAACTGACAATGTCCTGAAACAGGAGATGACATTTTTGATGCATTGTATTAACTCATTATTAGAAACCACAGTCTCTTTTTCTTTCATCATTTTGAGAGCCCATGTGTAGGAGGTCAAGAGACGAAAGCAGTCCTTTGTACAGAGAATGTCTCTGTAAGAAAGGGGCGTCGGATGTGTGACATCCGAATTCATGTGTACTCAAAAAAAAGTGAGACTTTCCCAAGTTTTCAGCCTCTACATCTTCTGTTCTCTTCACAAACCGTTCCTGTGGTAGAATACAGGTTACCATGGAGACAGAATCACCCACATGTCTCGTCACGAGGAGCCTCTTTATCCATGACAACACAGCTGTTTCCTCTATCCTTCACATTTGGTACATTGCTCATCACTTTGCATATTCTGCACAATACTTAAATCAAAGGCGCTTTGGAGCAGAACATCCTGCCTAAACTGCTTAAGACCTTCACTACTGCTGCCGCGATAAATGACTCTGAGAATTGCCACCGGTGTTAAGTGATGTTTGAGTGACGTACGTGCTCACAGCTTCTCATGCGATTGAGCTTTGGAAAATATTCATCTGAAGGAATCCTTTCAAGGGGTGCAGTAAATCTATGAAAAGAGACATCATATAGATTTGTTGCTGCTGGGAACAAACCCCTCTGGATCTTAATATGTTGCCTTTTTCAACATTAAATAGGCCTCTTAGCCCCTCCCTATACTATACAAAGTAAAATGTTTGGAAATTCTTATGCGACACCTTTAAAGTGTTTACTCTGCGTCATCTTCACATATATGGGCATTTCCATAGCTCCTGTTAAAAACAAGTCATTCAAAGAGGTAATCTCATATACAATATGTGAGCACACAGCATGACGCAAGTGACGGATATATACAAACACCTACACAAGCAGTGCGTCTGACTACAGAAAGAGAGGAAATTGCAGTGCCCACTCACTGTTACTCCGCCTTGTAATGAGCTCTCGCTGCTTAGAAAAACGAGCAGAGCACAGGCTTGACTGCCAAGTTTTTACTACAGGATTTATGCAACATTTCCAACCTTTTAAACCGGCTCTGTACGGATAAACAGTGTAGTAGGCTGGATTTAAACACATTTATCAGATAGCTATAATAGATAAGTATAGATAAATACATTTATATATTATATCTATCTATCTATCTGTCTGTCTGTCTGTCTGTCTGTCTGTCTGTCTGTCTGTCTGTCTGTCTGTCTGTTCATCCCTTCGTCTGTTTCATCAAGTCACACAGTGATGAAAGGTGGACTCTGCTGTGCTGTGATGTAGAGCTCAGTGTGGGGCCGAGGACTGCTAATACTCAGAGTCTTGGTTATTGCATGCCCCCAAACTCACCAACCTCTGCAGCACCTGGGGAATCATGACAGATCCCCAAAAGGCTTTAGAAGTTTGTGTACCAGCTCATAATGGCTGCATTAGATTATGCGTTATGGGCTGATTTGATAAATAACCCCTCAATCATGTTACGCTCTGGGTACTTAAAGTTGAATAAAATGTCCCTAATGTCACAACTCTGAAGGATGTCATTAAGTTCAGTCCAGATTCACAGGAAAGTTCTAGGTTATGTACCATCCGTCCCTGATAACTCTTTAAACTCTGTATAATGGTGGCCTACAGCTGCTAGAACATTATGAACGTACAAAATCAGAGCGACGAAGAAGCCCAAAGGGCTAAGGACGTGTCCATATGCACTCTTACAACAGTAATATTATTTAAAGGGAACGCACTTCACAGCAAGCAGACATTACATGGAACATACATGACATAAGAAAATATACACCTGTGAGATAAGCACTCATCCTGTTGCAAAATGCACAACACACAAATATGACACGCACACAGACCATCACAAGTCAAGCCCTAAACATTTAACACATATGTCAATGGTGCACAACTGTTATACTGTAAAAAGTGTTATTTTTGTATCCTGCAAAACAGTTATTTGATTATAATGAGTAAACTTTGGGGGTAGCTTTTACAACTTTGAGGGGTATGCTAAAGGCGCGTGCTATAGTTCCCCCAACCCCATTGGTACCCATGGCTGGCCATCTACTAGGGGCATAGTCATTCAATTGTCAAAATAACTTTTGTTAATCATTTAGTGAGCCTATGTGAGCATTCTTAATACATAATAGATACCATTATACTCTGGCTTCTGTGATGTCAGACTTACTGCTATTGTCAAACTATGCACTGAAACAAACCTTGTGGGAACAAATTAAAATGTCCCCCAAACAATTCAAGTTCTCATGAACATTCATTCAGTAAAACAGAAAAAAAGTAAGGCCCAATTTGACCGTGCAAGGACTTTGACGTTTTAGGGGTCAAAGTCAATGGCCGGCATTTATTATTCTTCAATAAACATCTTTAAATATTGTAGAGACTGGTACATGTTGTTATATTAATTACAGCAGCACTTACCTGGGCTTCACAGTCAATACCTGTTTTCGGACTGTAACACACTTAAAGATTTTATGTGTAATGCACAACCATCATGGCTTTTAATGTCACTGCCCAAATGAATCAATATGTGCAACACAGTAAATATGCTTACCGTGTCAGGTTTATTATAGAGCACACCATAATTCATGCTTCTCTCGTCACTGACCAGGATTTATATGATATCATGTTCTTAGATTATCAGTGAACACAATGTCTGAGATGTGAGGAGTTGCCATTACTCACCATCCATTCTTCATTTTGGACAGTTTTACTGTAATGTACTCTTTGTTAATATATGTACTGTAACTTACATTATCAAAGATCTGCTAATGATTAGATGATGTGATTTAATGCAATAATGCAAAGACCTTTCACGTAAAATCCCCACCCTTCATTCTTCCTTATAAAAGATTGAAATGTATAGATGCATTGCAATAGCTTTTGAGCATATACTAAAATTCCCATTAAGTGTAGCAGCCTGTATTTGGTGGTCATCAACAATGTAAACTTAAACCTAGATCTCTTCTCACAGGAAATGATTGTTGATGGAGCTGATTTTACACTACAGCTGCCGAATTGTTTACTTGCATCTCTAGCCGCTACGTGTCATAGTATAATATAAATGTAGATATGTGCAATCAATTCTCTAGGTTTTCATCTGAGTTGTATATTCTCACAGAACATGCAAAACTTGTTTATATTACTCATCAATCGTCTAAACTTTAAACTGGCAAAGTCTTTTAAAAAGGTCTGTTGACACCGCAGGGCTTGACCTGCAGCTGCTGACTGTTTAGTGACCCGCATATACTTCCCTTGTAAACACACACAAATCTGTGTCACTGCACATGTTGGAGTTTTACATGATTCACCCAAGAATATCAACACAACAGGCAGTTGGCGTTCACACAGTCATTGTTGCAGCCTGCCTGAGGGTGGTGTTTGGAGCACAGGGTGAACGGAAAATGCTAAAGCTGAGTCATGAAGAACCCACAGCTGTCATGCATTGCCACCTGGTGGATTGTATAGTTTATAGTGGAACAACCTCAAATTGTCTATGTAAAGTACACAATGTTGACTTGACTCCTTAATGCACTAAGACGAATATGGAGATATGTTGCATGTGGTTTACCATACTTTATTTAATTCTCATAACAGTATGAATATTTAAAATAAATTAAATCTGAGGTTTAGTTTTAAAAATGTAAATGTCTGATCACGCTCTGTGATCACGTAAACAAAGTTGTTTCTTTTTGTACATTTTGTGTAGACATCCACTTCACCTGTTTTTCCATTAGATTAGTCAGAAGTGTTTCAAGTGTGCATTGGATTATATACATTTACATTTTTTGTTAAAAATATATATCATTTGATTGTTATCATAAACCTATTATTTGTGCAATTATGTCCAGCCTGAAGTGTTCGATCCGATGCTCAGCATCATATAACTGTGGATGATCTCTTTTTCCATCCATTCTTAGTGTGCACAAAAACAGTGACTACCCCTGTATAGAAAGGAGCTTTTCAACAACGGCATTTCCACTTCCTTATTTGTGCAGGGATGCAGGTTTAATTATCTTGCAGTTCATTAAGTGCAATATTCTGAGGTGGCGTAACATACAAATTAGAATCTATGAATATGCAGCTGATGTGTCCATTTGGTCTGAAATATAATTGCTAATTATGTGGAGCTTATTAGTATTTTTAAAATGGGTTTGCTCTCTCTCTCTCAGTCCCTCTAATGGAACATCAGCTGAGTGGGCAGTTGCTGGACAATCGCAAAACTAGTGTAGGTGTGGGCCAGTGTTAATCAGCCACATCCGTTTTACACTGTAACAATGGATTGTGACCCTTTGTCAACCACCTCTCCATAATCTACGTCAGAGGAGAACTTGTTGACCTGACAGCTTCACTCATTAGATGAGGACCCACGTCTTCCTGAATACATTGTTCCGTATAAGTAGGCTTCTAGTGGGCTTTCAAAAGAATAATATGGTAATCATAAATCAGCTGCAGAGAAAAGAGTGATGAGAGATGGATAGTAATGACTGCTCTCACTTACTTCTTAGAAGAAGAACCAATAATTGTGTTGGGGTACTTATAATTAAATTTAGCTCAGGTAAGAAGTTAACAGATGAGGCCTGTGGAGGGATGCGCCTCTGAACTGTCTGAACTTAGTGACTCATTTGTTTGCAGAGTGATCCAAACGAAGCCCACACTGCCCTTCCTACGCCGTACGGGGGATTCTGTTTTCCAAACACAGAAGTGTTTACATGCTGCGACAAGTTTAGAGAGAAATATGATCCCAATGACAAATGAAATGGGGCAAAAATGTAAACAACATTAACCTGGACTCTTAACAGAAACCCATAACCCATGAGTAAGCAGGGTTGATGTAGGGTCTACATCACAAAACAAAGATGTGCAACATGCAAGAGGAGCAAACCGATTCAGCAGTACCACTTGCAATGTTTATGTGTATGCGCAATGAGTGCACTTGCAGAGTGTGCGTGGGCAGGCAAGCAGGTAGACAAGCAATAATGACAATGTGACTTGATGAGAATTTCAACAAATAAAAAAAAAATGTGTAGAAGATTACCAACCTAAAATGTATGCATTTGTGTGTTTTCTTTTGGTTGAGAATTTATATGCGTAATTACAAGTTTTTTTTGTAAAAACCAAAGTAACCTTAATTGCCATCGCAACTCACCAAATGTGGCATCCAATGCAATGCTGGCGGCTCTCACGGGCACAATAAAGCTGTCAGACCCTCTCCTTTGTCTAATGTGAATAGGCCTATTGCAAGGTCCAATATATGAGACATTGTCATTCCTCATCTAGTTACAGGTCTCACCTTATTTTGGCAGTTAGCTGAATGCCCAAACTGGACAAACAGAAAATGTAGCTGCATACACAGTGTAATGCCTTTTTAAAAGACAAACCAGAATGGTGCTCCCTGCACACATAAAAAAGCCTTCACCCGCCTGTCACACATAAAACTTAATAGACAGCAGAAGTTCAAAACAAATGTTGATAGCGAAAACACATGACTACGTTTTTTTTATGCTGCAGGAGGGACGCCCATCCCGTCCTGGATCAGGATGAGCTAGGAAGCAATTTATCGCCAGCGCCCTGTGCATAAACATCTTCATCTTCACTCCCTGACAGCAGCAGCTAGTGTAGGAATCACCTTGAACTACTCGTAACCGTTAAGTGTCTTCTACTGTGCACAATATAACACCATGGAACTTTTTCATGACCCGAACAATCAAAACAAAACATCAGAAAGTTGGATACAATTGTCTTTAGCTGATATGAGTGTAGAGTAAAGTCCACCTTTACTGGTGCCTGGCCAAAGAGTCAACCTGTTTTTATTTTATATGATCAAATATGATGAGGTTTCGCAGTCATCCAAACCAGGGAGGGAGGGAAGAGGAAGGAAAGATGGAGTGAATCTCAGTGGTGTGAAAAAAGTAGTCTTTTGAAGGGTTCTTTTGCCCTCTGCTGGACTGTTCACCAAAAAACATAACTTTTCAAATTTATTTCTGAAAAAGACGACTGTACATAATTATATTTAGTCAAAATCATTATTTGGTATCTAACCCTTGAGAGTTCAGATATTTGCACATGGAAATGCATTAGTACTCTCTTGTGATATTGGTGGATGGAAATTTGAGTAGAAAAACTTACACAACAATATTAGAAAACCTTGGCCATGGTGTTTGAACAAGAGTGATTGGCTGTATCATGGGCACATTTGTTAGGAAAAATTAAACATGGATAAAAAAAAGGAAATATTGGTGACATTTTGACCCCACCATATAGGTGATTTGTCACTTTCATTACTTCTCCTAAAAGACATTCCAGTGTTTGGTATTAGTATTAGTATAAGTATATAGTCTGTATGTGAAAATGACGCAGAAATGATACAGATTGCTAAAAGTATCATATGGAATGATATAACTAAAAACCTCACTAGTTCCATTTAAGGGCATTGTGGCCACAATTAAAAGCTCTTATGGTAATATGTAATGTCAAAAATGTTAATGCTGATAAAACCGAGGTTTTTAAATGCCATAGCTACAATAAACAATATTGAGTCGAGCAGGAAATCAGCTGGGATGTCCAGAGAACATCCTAAGCATGTTATGGTATTTTGTCATTGTGTGAGAGGCTCAACGCCATGCTACGATTCATGTTGGAACTCTATTGGCACATTTTATATTTGCATTTGTGTTTCTTATATTTTAACCCTACGTTACCGTTTATAAAAGATTGCCGTCATTCTGATCCGTGGTCAGTTTGAACGGCGTCACGACTAGAACGGTCACCTGGATCTCTGATTGGCTCAGAGCGCTGATCCGGGTACTGCGCTAGAACGAGCCCATTAGCTAAAGGTACCAATATGGCGGAGGTAAGAGGGAAAACAGGGGAGAAGCGATCGATCTTAAATCGATATTTATAAGTCTTGTGTGTTGTATTTTTCATTTCTATGTTATCGATTGAAGACATAATAGTTTTTTCCTTCTGTATGGCGTGTTTCATGTCATAATTGTCATTTTTATTCCTCTATAAAATGCTTGAATGTCCGGACTGATCCTTCACTACAAGGCCGCTGCGCCTCGCTCGCTCAGCTGCTTTGGTGTAGCGGCTGTGTAAATTGATACGTAAATTTTACGTTAGCTTGCTAGTTAAAGGAAATAACAGATTATATCGTGTTTGTAGTGAATGGAAATGTGTCTCTTCTAGTCGGGCTAAATTAGCGGAAAAAATATTGTAAACATCATTTTACTCTAACGATTGCAGTTCAAAGCAAACGAAATTAGTGTTTACATTTTTTTAGATGCATAACGTTAACGGTAATCTTTAGGGTTAGCTTGCCGGCTAGCAAACTGTAACTGTAGCAGACACTGCGTAAGTCTTACTGTACCCCCTCAAGATATTCCTCTTATGTTTTTACTTTGACCGCCTCTTACATAGACGTCATGTTAATTCCAGGGTATTAAGATGGGTTTCTCTTACAGCTGTCCTTAGTGTTGAGCGTTCATCGCCGGCTAACATTTTATTAGCCACCTATCTTAGGTAACGTTAGCGGTAACTATTCTCGGTGGTCATCATACAATGACCTTTTTTCATTCCGCTTGATTTGTAGTTAAAGTGCATCGTAGTTGAACCCATGTGTCAACTCTTTCACTCATTTAACGTACGCTCTGGTTTTATTCTTTTGCAGGCTTCCCTAGGGAGTTCAAGTCCAGGTAAGAAGATGATTAATATACACAGTGTATGATGTATTAAATGTATCAATTTTAATGACAGATTTGCATAACTTTAATGTCAATATTAAGTTGTATTAGTCATATATTTTGTCGGATAAAATGGCTTTGAAATTGACTAAATTCAATGCTTTTCTCATGGCAACATAGTAACTATGTGAATGTATCTTTCTAAGTGTGCATCATTAAAACAAAGCTAATCTGTGCTCTTAAGATTTGAAACATTTAAGATTCTCTTTCTCCCTCAGTTGGCTCTTTATCGTCGTCGGAGGACCATGACTTTGACCCAACAGCAGAAATGTTAGTTCATGAGTATGATGACGAGAGGACTCTCGAGGAGGAAGAGTCTCAGGAGGGGGGGAGGAATTTCAGCTCAGAGATTGCAGATCTTGAAAAGGTAAAGTAATATGTGCACGAAATGCCCTGAAACAGGATTTACAAATGTAACAAATTAAGTGATTTTTTAAAATGGTAAAATAAGTGTGCTTATAAAAGAGTTGCGTTTATTGTTAATGCAGAAACCTGAGTCTTGTCTCCTTAATCCTGCAGGGCTACACATATTGACACTGTTGTCACTGGAAAAAGTGTGCTATAGTAACAGAATGTCAATGGCTTGTGTTACCTTTATGATGATCAGGGGACGCCGTCTTGAGTCATAGCTGCAGATGTTACAATTAATAAAGGTCAACTAAGATGTACATGCACATTCTATTATTGCATTCATAAATTGTCTCTTGGTGAAAGTGAATAAGAGTCTATCAATACTAAATTCAGTTAATTGGCTTTAAACCCCAGTCGGCTGTTTCGGTAATTTGAATTGCACATGGAAAATGCTCAGTATTTTACAAATGTTGCTGTTTTTCTAACAGGAGGGGAACATGCCTTTGGAGGAACTTTTGGCCATCTATCGCTACGAGGCCTCAGCGGGCTCCAGTATAGACAGCTCCTCTGGAGACCTGACCGATGAGCTGCCTGACATGACTCTGGACAAGGTAAATAACTGCTCCTATGTAGTCAATAGATAGATTTGGGGAAATTCTTTTTTTTTTTAAATTACAATATATGAATTACAATATCTTCAATCTGTAATTCAAATATTCATTTGATCCCTGTTGGTCTGCCCCAGTATACAATAGATCAGGCGTATTCATTAAAAATTCAACGAGGTCCATTTAGAGAGAATTTCCTCATGCAAAGGTCCGGAACATCACAGTAATGTCTAACTTGCGCTATGATTTAGTCCCATGTATATATTCTTTTTATTTATTTATATATATGTATATGTGTGTAGCCTAGCAGTAGTATCAATGTATGTAGTCAACAACTGACAGTCAAATCAAATAAAGAAAGTTCAATTGAGTAATATCTCAACAATATTAATTGTCAGTTTTCAAATTGAACTGGATGAATTATAAATAATATATAATCTAATAATAATCAAATGTTCTCTCGTTTCAAGTAAAATAAGGGATGCATTTTAGAATAAGTTACATTACAGAAAGCTTTTGAAAAATGTTATCTTAAAATAAAGTCCTTCTTTTAAGAAAAATGACTTTCACTGAATTGTCTTTGCCCTGCAGCTTTAAATGCAGTTCATTCAGGTGTGAAGTCAAAGCCATGAAATGATATTCTTCTAAAAAGAGAAATTTGTGTGCTGGGTCTAACGTTGTATCTGTGGTTGTTGAAACCACTTGTTTCAGCTTCATCCCCGTCTCTGTTTACATCATTGTTAGGCAGTGAATTCATGTGTTAGGATCCTAATGGATCAATCATATTGGGCTCTTAGGTTTATTGGGCTCTTAGGTTTATTTTCTGTTCCTTTTTATTTCGGATGTGAGACGGTACGTTTGCTCAAAAGAGTTGTGCTTTGTTTTATTATCACATATTATCACATATTTAATTTGGCTGAGTAGCATCACGTGATGTGATTTACAACGCATGTAATTGGTCGGTGTGTTTCCTGCACTGCTGAACGAGTCCCGTAAAGGCTGCGCCGGTTAAAATAGAAGAGCTCTATCGGTTTTAGGTCCAGGTCCGGATACAACATCGTCTGGACTCGGACTCCGCATATTAGTGACCCCTGCAATAGATATTATGCTTTCTTTCTTTGTAGGAGGAAATAGCTAAAGACCTGCTGTCTGGGGACTATGAGGAGGAGACCCAGTCCTCAGCTGATGATCTGACCCCTTCAGTCACCTCCCATGAAGCTACCGATTTCTTCCCAAGAACACTTCGATGTAAGTCGCTCATGCCAGAAAAAGTATTTTTTGTCTGTAGCTTTGCAGGTTTAAACCTTATACAGTGCCATGCAATAATTAGAAAAATGCTACCAGATTCAAGACATTAGGTTTGCAACAATTATTTTCATTATTGATTGATTAATTAATGATGAATTAATTTCTGCCTATTTTCTAAAATGCTTTAATCATTTGTTCTATTAAATGTCAGATCATAGTGACGTGTCCCGTAACAATTTCCCAAAGGCCTTTGTGACGTCATCAAATGTCTTGTTTTGTCTGACCAACAATTAATTTCTGAAGATAATCCGTTTTCCTTTACATAAGACAAATACAAGCAGCAAATCCTCACAATTCAGAAGCTGCAATTAGTGAATCTTTGGCATATTTGCTTGAAAAATCACCTAAACATGAATCAATTAATAAAATAGTTGCTGATTATGATAGATGTATAAATACTAAAATCTACTTTTTCTACACATTTAGAGCTATTATAGCAATGTTGAACATTCCCAAACGTTTGTGTGTGGTTAAAGAAATGTGCTGCACTCAAGCAAGATACAGTGCCTGTTCTTACAGATTTGAGTACAACATTAGGTTGAATGTACAACAGTCGATTAACAGGGTCCCTGCGGATCCTTCGTCACAACATAAATTTAGTTTTTGATGTTCAAGGTCCTAAAATGTCCAGAATTGTAGGAGGGGAGGCCTTTAATTTCGGTCTGGGTCTGCAAGGTTTGTATTGTTCGGTGCCCCTGTAGGCCTCTGGCCGCTCGGGGCTCCACCTTGCTTTCCTCTGTTGCTCTGTCCTTGGTACGTCCGGGCAGGGATTCCCAAAGGCGCTAGCGGCCTTTGTCGCTTGGGCCTCTCATGCCTGTCTGTCGGGGCAGGTTGGCAGCTGTGGCTGTGCTGCGGACGGCACGTTTCAACCAACCCCCCTGGGCCTTGTCCCGATTCGTAATTTAGCAGAGTTTAGTTTGGTAGGTAATGCATCAGACCTAAGAACACAGGACGTGTCATTGCAATTCTGTACATCAAGTCAAGGTATTTATGTGTCGTTTATCATTTTATCAGCCAACGCTATCTCTGATGGCGATAAAGAGTCGGAGTGTGAAGAAGATGGCCCGAGCCCAGAAGACTCCAGAAAGGTAAGTGGCACATTTTGGAACACATTAAAAGAGGGATGCATGTTTTAAGTTGAATCACCACTGGTTTGCTAAACTGCTCTGTATTGTGTTTTGATTTTGATCATAGGAAATAATGGTGGGATCACAGTATCAAGCAGAGGTTCCTTCTGGCCTCTGTCACTACAAAGATGAGGAGAAAGGTGACTACTTCAGCATGTTTCTGACATGTTCTTTAATGTGATTGCTTACAATGTTTCTATCCATACATTGAAGATAAGATACTAGGGATGCACCAATAACAATTACAAGTACTTACGTTTTAGTACGTTGCAACTGAGCAGCTTTTTAGGCCCAACTGACGTGCGGTTAACGTCACGTTGTCAAGGTATCGTGTGTGGTGGTATCGGAGGAGGAGGAGTAGAGTATGAGTACACAATACTGGTGTTGTTATTCGTGCATCCCTATCATAGACACAAGGTGACTAATCTTACTGTAATGTACTTTGTTTTGCAGTTTATGAAGATGAAGACGAGTTATTATGGAGCCCAGGTAAATTGCCAGAAAACAAGGTTAGGACTTTCCTGTCTGACGTGTTGTCACGGACTACAAATGAAAAGACGGGATGTGACAAACCATGGATGCACGTTCGAGATGATGAGCAGGTATGTCAGGTATTTATTTATCAATCCGTTCATGTTGAGGAGCAGTGTTCATCGACTTTCATTCACCATACTAGGGGTGTCACGATTCTCCAAAGCCACCATTTTATTTTCAATTCTAAGGTTTTGATTTTATTAATTTTTCATCACTGAAGGCTTTGCCATTGAGTCTTCATTTGTAAAGATCAACAGACCAATGGTTTTTGTTATGCCCTGTCAGCTGTCATTTACATTTTGAAAATGTTTCTTTTTAAAAAGATGGGTTACATGTAAATATGTGTTTTGCCACTGTCATCTGTAAAAATAAATATTCTGCTTACCCTCATTTTGATATAAAAATAACTAGCTTAGTAGATTACCCCAAACATATTTTTTAAATTGAATCCAACCATTTAGCGGTACCTCCGCGGCCCACTAGATGAAGCTCTGAGGGCCACACAGTGGGGCCTCGGCCCAGTGGTTGAGAATAGCTGCTTTACAGCAACAGCTTTGAGTTTCCTCACCTGCAACAAGCCACCAGATCCTGGGGCAACGGAGTCAGTCAAATCTTTCTGTGTATGATGCCTGTGATGCTGCGATTATGTTCTGCCATATTTGTGGTGTAGGATGGGGGTTACCTGTGGTGTAGAATTGCCTACAAACTGTAGTTTTTCTGTCAGCGACTCGTTTGTTGGGATTTCCCACTTCTGTTGTTCCTCATTCATCTCTGTCTCCGGCATTGGCAATGTTGCCTCGGAAAGTGCAGCTGCAGGCTACCAGTAAGCTACTCTGTGTCATCTTTGAAGTGTCGTTTTTATTAGGACGTGTGCAAGAAGGCAGGTGTGGAGGGAAAAAGAAATACTGTGAGAATCACTAACTCTGTTTTTGATTAAGTAGGTGACTTTGAATCTAAATTGTGGCACCCCTATCATATACTGTAGCAATTGTGATGTGAATTCTTCAGAGTAATTGTTTCTAAGTTGCATGTGATTCATTTGGCTAATGATCCACTCTTTCCACATAGGCTTTGTTTGAGCTTGTCAAGTGCAACTACAACATCCGCGAAGCACTAGAGAGACACTGCGTCCGTGTAAAGTCCTCAAAAGGTAAGCACAGGAAACGGGTTTCTAGTGGATGCATGTAGAACCTGTAGTTTCCGACCTGACAATGTAATTGGTATGTTGATGGTAATTAATTTTGTTATGGGCTCTTTCAGCATTATCAAAAATAATTATTTATTGTTGCTGTTGCATAACTTAGCAATCAACTTGCTAATTTTGTCAAACGTGGCTCTCCATGTATTTGCAGAGTCGTGTATTTTAATTGCCTAACCGTTTCATGAATTGAAAAGGCTCACCTGCAGACTTTCTTTGCTTTCCCATTCTCAAAAATCATTTTTAAACAAACTGTTTTATGTCATTGCATTACACAATGTACAGGGGATAATATTGTTTTAGTCACTTTACCTTATTTTTATTTTTTATCTTTGCATCTAAACCTTTATATGAGTGCTGCCATGTTGTGATTGACTTTTAAACATGACAAGGATTTTAATATTTGATAACTTCATAATTTGTGTCATTGATGTGGGCGGGATTGAGGTTCAGTCCTGTGTTTAAAATCTTAGTGGTTGGTCGACCCATTTACACGTGATTGCGTAATTGTGCACCAAAAATGTATTAATATGTTTCTGGTTTCATTTTCAGAAAAGTCACCTCCGTGGTCGGAAGAGGAATGCAAGAGCTTTGAGCACGCACTACAGATGTATGACAAGAATTTTCACCTCATACAGAAACATAAAGTGAGTCTTTATTTCATGATCTTGCGAGACAAGATGTTTTACACATTATGAAAATGTACACATAAATTAATGAATTACCCCCCCCCCCTCACACACTCAGGTCACAACACGAACAGTAGCTGAATGTGTGGCGTTTTACTACATGTGGAAGAAGTCGGAGCGCTTTGACATCTTTGTGCAGCAGAATAGATTTGGGAAGAAAAAGTACAGCAGCTATCCTGGTGTAACGTAAGTGGATCAGTAATTGTTTTCATTCCTTTTGTGTTTTGGCTTATGATTAATACAGTGAGCTCTGAAATCAATTTAATTAGAACGAAACCCTCAACTAAACATGATTCTTTGTGTCCAGTGACCTGATGGACAGGCTGGTGGATGAAGCAGAGGGTCTGGCAGTGGATAGTTCCTCCTCTGTGTGTTCAGGAGCAGGTGGAGGAGGAAGACTGGAGACCACCACAGACCAACAGCTCAGCTTGCTTAACTCCATCACTGCCAGCGACCTCACAGGTCAGTAATGGGACTTAGTTCTGCACACGACACTGAAGTGTTATCTTTAATGGCATACTATTCTATGACTTTTTGACATTTTTATGTCACGCTATACTTTGTTTTTTTTTTCTGACATGCTATACAATGACTTTTATAAACACACTGCCTCTGTGCCGGCGACAGCCGTGGCTAGAGGCAATATATTTTTTAGCCGTCTGTCCTGTTCTTAAGTGTGCGGTATTTTAGGAATGCCTTCAACACATTTCTTAAAATTTGGCACAAATGTCCACTTGCACTCAAGGATGAACTGATTAGAACTTGGCGGTTAAAGATCACTGTGACCTCACAACATACCTCAAGGATTTATATGCTAATCATGACGAGTTCACACAAATGATAAAATGGTGACATTCTGGAGAGACGTGAATGTAAACTGCAACAAGACTGATTTGTGAACATACCACCGTGAGGTGGTATCTCTAGTTTATGACTGTTTTTATGACGCATTAATGGCACACTATGCTATTATTTTATGGCATTTCTAATGGCCTATTATTAGGGGAGCAACAGATCATGAAACTCACGGAACGGATCAACACAAAAGGAAAATGGGAGCAAATATTTGGCCGATACGGATATCTTTTGTTTGTTTTGTTATAGCAGGTGGTAGACAAGGCTCCAGACTTGTTTTGTTTTTCGTTTTTTTTATCACTAGCCTCCCAAAAATAATTGAAACCACTCTGAAGTCTGTGTAAACCATTAACAATTCTAAATTATTTCATTTGACTTTGTTATAGTCATCTATATTGGTAATTTGCATTAAAACAAACTATTCAATGATTAGTAGCACTGTACCATGACTATTTCAATGACATAGTATACTACGACTTTTTGACTTGTACAACATTTTAATGGCATACGATACGAAGACATTTTACGATTACCCTGGTACTGTGCCAGGGGTTGTCAATAGTTTAATGACTGAGTGCCACTTTAGGGAGCCAGCATATGATAGAGAGCCTCAATCAGCATGTTTCTTGACCCAAGTCTCTTATTCCCTCCAGTTATTCACTATTAAAGTGTCCTTTCTCTTTGCAGCTTTGAGTAACACTGTAGCCACAGTGTGCAACCCTGCAGAGGTCGGCTGCATAGACTCCTACAGTTTTCCACCTCTGGAAAGTCTCCATCGTGGGTCCCTGAACCATGACGAGTCCCTTGGTTTCTCTTCTAATGGCTCGGACCCCGACTGCCTCAACATGCTCGACGCCGGCTTCTACCACTCTGATCTTGGCCAGCTAGGAGGAGTGTGCGTCAACAAGGACTGCGAGCGGCCCTCCAAGAGACTCAAGCTGGCCCTGCCGGACTCCTTTATCAATGACGTGTCTGTGGGTAACCTTGGAGTGGACTTCGAAGCGCGACGGACAACAACGCACCACCACCGGATCACTGGCGCCAAAATGGCAGTGTCTGTCACAGACTTCGGGAGTTTGGCTGGCAGCGGCGAGCCCAATGGGTTTCTGGGAGCACACGCGCGGCACCACACACAGCACACTGCAGCACTTCAGTCAGAGTGATCTTCCTCATCGTCATCCCTTGTTCTTCCCTTTTGAAACCCCCTATCCCACTTGTACATAAGACTGACCTCACTGGAGAATCCAATTTGTTAAAAAATATTATATATGTATATATATATATATATATTACTTTTTTGTTTTCATTTTTTGTGTAATATGACATCAGTGATGTCTATCATATAGAACTAAAATCTTGATTTCTCTCAAGAGTTTATAGCCATTTATTTTATTCTTGTTTTGCGGTCTTGAGATGTGTAACGTCCATGTACGGAGGGGCCCAGAGGCTGCAGTAGGAGAGTTGTGTATCTTACTTCCTCACATCTTCAGAGCTACACTATGTTATCCTGCCATTCTTTCAGCTGCCAAAATTGGCTCAGTTTTCTGCCTCTAGTCTCAGTATTTAGTTGCTTGTCTTTGTTCTTTGAAGTGGTACTTTTTAAACTTGAAGTTTGGTTTACAGGTACTTTTCAGTAACCAGGCTGGTGCAAATGGTTATATTAGTCCCCAAATAAGCTTGGCTGGATATTGTATGAAGAGCAACACTAGCATGGAGATTAGCTTGGTGTGGTGGTTTCAGCTGCTACGGCCTTCTAGTTTGTTTTTCTTTTCTTCTAATTTTCTCCTGTGGAAGCTTGTCTGCTCGTTTACTTTTTTAAACGGTTCAAAATAGCAACACTGGAAAATGTGATTTAAAAAAATCCCATTTACTCAAAACCAAACTAAAGCCCCTGATTCATAGTTTTTCATTTCTAAACAGCGAATGAAGGATACCTGTGCAGAGTAACATAATGGGTGTCACTAGGTTTTTTTAAGTTGGATATTGAGTTCTTTAAAAAAAACATAACAGCAATATTGCAATACAAAGATATTTGTTTGAATTAATAGTCATTTAAACTTGAGACATTATCTGGTGCTGTAAAGTGTGTATTTATTACATACACGTTTTCCTTTTGTGAGATTTATTTTGATCCCTTCAATCATGCTACTTTAATGCAAATTTAGCTGTACGTGTCCTGTGTATGTCCCATCAAGAAATGCCATTTTTAGGCCACTTAGCAAGCTGCTAGCAGTATTATCTCTTTATTTAAAGCCACTTAGATTTTGTATTCAATATCTGCCTAACCTGTACTGACTAGAGAATGCCTTGTGTCATCTAGTCAACAGTTTCTTGGAGTCTAGTAGCAGAAATGGAGCTGTCGTCTCTTGACTGAAGTCCATAATTGTGAATTTTTAAATGTTTTGCGGGTCATCTTCAGTTGATTGGATGCAGTAGTAGTGTTTACTTAATTTATCTATGCATTCTGCTATGAATAATTAGTTTGTTTCAGGGGTACATCATGTTTGTCATGTCCATAGATGTAGTAATTCACCGTTACGTGTGTACAGACAGGATTCATGCTTATAAACCATCAAGGAATTCATTTTCCAAGCCCAGCATCACTTCTGCATTTCATGTAAATAATTAGCAAATAGCCTTTAAAAAGTCTATTAACTGACCTCTTACACTTGTGAATCTATGTTGATACAAAGGTTTTAATTTGATTCCTTGACAAAAGGCAATAATTTGTAGATATGTACAGATATTTTGGGTTTCACATTTTACCAGTTGACTTGGTGTTTGAATTTTTTTTTTTTTTCCTCTTTTTGGAAAGTCATGATCCCCAGGACACAGCTGAAACCACGCATGCCAGCTGTGTCTGTTTCCCCAGTGTACCACTGAAAACGGCTTTACCTGAAGACTTATTGATATTACTCAATGTTGCATTTTTGCTTTCAAAACTTGCAGCCATGTGTAAAAGACACTCATCTTTCTCTTTTTTTTTTATTTTCATTTGATTTCATATCTATATTTGTCTTGATGGTAAAGGGATGGCTGCTGTTCTAAGTATGTGGAGAGCTAGTTTCTCTTTTAATGCAATGTGCATAATGCAGTAGGTCCTCAAAGCTCTTCTAGCTTTAGCAGTGCAGTGATATTTATTTCACCTGTGGTTTGTACAAAGACTCAGATAAACTGTCAGAATGTAAAGGCCATTCAGTAGTAGAAGTAGGTTTTTCACCACCCTGTGAACTCTCGAAAATGTGATATTTTATTGATATCTCCGGTATGAGACGTGTGTGCAAGAAAGCACTAAACAAATTTATTTTATATTTTGTATTGTGTTTTGAAGTTTAAAAAGGAAAAACAAATATAGCAGTTGTGGTTTTGAAAAAGAAAACTCGAGTCCTTTGATGAAAACAAAAACACCTTTGTGAGTAAAAAACTACAAAACTTAAAAATGTATATCCAGAAATATAGACAATCAAAAACTTCACTATGAGAAATGTTCAAGATGCTATCTTTATTGTTTATAAGAATTGTACATAAGCATTGAGTTTTTTTGTTTTTTTTTGGTTAAACATTATTTTGTATTTCTGTTGTACTTTAATACCTTGTGTACAGATCCAGAAATAAAGCTCTGGAAAAGGTGCAGAGATGACCGCATGTTCTTTATCGCCACACAAAAGAGTTTAGAAGACTTTTCTGATTCATATTAGATTAGTACCGAGTTATGTGTTAAATCTACAAACGTAAAGAAAACACCATTATGACTGAAACCTACTACGTGAGTATTTATACAATTACATTGGGAGAACTTCTACAAAATAAATTAGATTGAAATTTGGTATTTTTGTTGAGAAAAGTCAACTATGGGTTGGCTGTGGCTCATAGGTAGAGCGGTTAGATTCCCGGCTCCTCCAGTCCGCAAGTTCAAGACACGTAACACCAAATTGCTACCGAAGGCTGTTTCATCAGTGTGTGAATACAAATTAGTTTAGGGTCTCAATGGGCAGGTGGCACCGTGCACAGTAGTCTCTGTGGTCGGAAGACTAGAAAGGCGCTATACAAAAGTCCAAGTCAAGTATGCCATAAACATTTTTTTATAGTGAAGCTTAATAAAAAATGCCAGTGTAGTATGCCAAAAAGTGTCATTTAAATAACATTTAAAAAGGCATAGTATGAAATGTGAGAAAGTCATATAATAGTAAAAAGTTAAAATATACAAGAAGAAAGTAATTAAAAAAAAAGTTGAAAAAGACAAGTTGAAAAAATAAAGATCTTGTATAGTATGAACAAAAAGTAATATAATACATTGAATAACGTCAAAGTCTAATAGTATGTCTAAAAATGATTAATATAGTATGTCCAAAAAAGTTATTAAAAAGTATGACATAAAAAGTCATACTATAGCATGTCTAACATTTTTTTAAATAAAATAGTATATAGCAAGTAGAAAAAAAGAGCCATAGTATTATAGTGTGTCGAAATAAGTCATTAACAAGTCATAGCATGTTGAAAAAAGTCAGAAGAGAGTCATATTATAGCAGCTATAATAGCTTTGTCTCATTTGGACATGCTATACTATGACTTTTCAACATTCTATAATATGACTTTTTATGACTTTTCGACATATTTTAACTTGGATTTTTTCATGACTAATTTCGATATACTATGACTTTTGAATGACTTATTTCGACAGACTATACTATGACTCTTTTATGACTTTTTTCAACATACAATATGACTTTTAATGACTAATTTTGACATTCTATAGTATGTCGTGAAAATGTATGAAAATAATCATAGTACAGCATGTCCAAAACAGTCATAGTATATAGTATGTCGAAATGAGACATGAAAGTCATAGCATATCGAAAAAAGTCGAAAAAGAATCGCAGTATAGAAAATCTGGAAGACCAGCGTCCGCCGCGGGGCGACAGTGGCCATTATAACGTAATGCCGGTGGACTCCGCTCTCTTGATGACACACTGGATTGCAGCTTTCACACTTCACCAGCCAAGGACGCTAGATCATCCCGGACGAGCCCCCAATTGTTACCGGCACCAGACATGGGGGAAACCTGGACCGGCACCAAAGGACAATAGATATAACATACACGCACTTTACTCTTAACACTTGGCTCACATATTAACACATAGTTCTGCTAACATGTATTCAACAGTAGCATCATATATACAGGATGTTCTATGTTAGAACATTCTTACGTGTCATCTGCTCTCACACGCAACAGAGCTTAACAGTATGGCGCAACAACCACGTTAGAACGTGACTGGCATTGTTAAACTAGCTATATATATATATATATATACACACATATACATATATAAAGTCATTATAAGTCGTAGTATAGTATGCCATTAAAATGTCATAAAACAAGCACAATAGCTGCGACCAGGCGTGTATAAATTCACTTACACACACGTCGTTGTTGTGGGGAGGGCACAGCTTTGTGGACCAATGAACTGATGGGCAAACCGAATGAGATAGAGTTGTTAGTCGTAGCTAAAAATGTCTATCCGCTGACTCCAATGTTGTCTCTCACAAGTGTCTGCGAGAAGTGGTTCTTGAGTTATGAACGAATGTAAAGGCCATTAAGTAGCAGAAGTAGGTTTCTCTCGTAAATGTGATATTTTATTAATATCTCTGTTGTGAGACTTGTGTCTGCAAAAAAAGCACTAAATAAATTGATTTTATATTTTGTATTGGGTTTTGAAGTTTAAAAAAAAATTACAGCAGTTGTGGTTTTGAAAAAAGACAACTGGAGTCCACTGATGCAAACAAAATACACCGAGCTAATAAAAACCTACAGAATTTGAAAACATCTATCCAGAAATATAGACAATCAAACAATTTCACAATGAGAATTGTTCAAGAAGCTATCTTTATTGTCATAAGACTTGTACATAAACATTTTTTTCTTCCTTTTGTTAAACATTATTATATATTTTCTGTTGTACTTAAATACCTTGTGTACAGATCCAGAAATACCTCTCTGGAAAAGGTTCAGAAATGGCTGCATGTTCTTTATCATCACAGAAAAGATGGAAGAAGATGTTTCAGATTCATATAAGATTGGTTTAGTCCTCTGTTAGGTGTACTAAACAGAGGTGTACTAACACTACAAACTTAAAGAAAACACAAGTAAGACAGAAACATACCCCTTGATTATTCATATTATTTAATTTAAAGACTTTCTACGAAATAAATTAGCTTAAAATGTGGTCTTTTTGTTGGGGAATCAATGGAGTCCCATTTGGATTACTACTAATCAATGCATTGTTATAGAACAATTAGTATAACGATCAGTTGTCATGGAATCCTACATAGAACTTTCCAAGTGTCTGAGCCACCCGAGAGCTTGACAGTGGATCTGTTGATGAAGGCTGTGTGATACGGTCGAAGACAAGAAAGGGGACCTTGAGCAGAGATTGTGTTGTCGACTGCTTGTTTCCAAGTTCAAGAGTGAGCTGACAAGCTCACCTTCACAGTAAAAGTGCTCAGACTCACCAACTTTGAAAATCTACAGCCTCATTACAAAAAACTTGTAAACTCACGTATGCTGATAATGACAGTTAAACGCTGAACCTAGTAAGTGAGTTGAACTTGAACTGAGATTGTCAATATAAAAACTAGATTAGTAGTTCATTACTATGGTCTCCTGAGAGGAATGGGCAGCGTAAGAAAGTCCTCAGCCAGAGTCACTTCTACATCAGTGCCCTGTAGAGCATCTTCTGCCTGCCTCTTGAGCTCAGACACATCATCCTCGTCCCCTTCCTTCTGCATGGAGCAGGGTTTGTACCTCTGGCTGAAGTGGTACAGCACCAGCCTCCGCGCACAGCAAGCCCGAGCCACCGCTGCCGCCATTTCAGGTGTACTGTGTCCGTGGTCCACTGCTTTCTCTCGGTGCTCGTCCCCAAGGGTGGCCTCGTGAACCAGAACATCCGCTTCATTGCACAACCTCAGTGGTCCTTCCCCAAGAACTGAGCTGCAGTCTCCAAAGATGCAGACTTTCCTGCCAGGAATAGCTTCTTCCACCACCTCAGCAGGCAGAACGACGCGCCCGCTCTCCAGAGTTACAGACTTGCCAGCTTTCAGCCGCCCATAAAGCGGCCCTGGTTTCAGGCCTGAAGGACACAAAATTAGACCATTCACAATAATCCACAAGTACCATTTGGAGAGCATTTACTTTCTATGACATAGCATATTGTACCACAAATGTGTCATAGTCTTGGGTGACCTGTGTGTATATCGGATCTAAATTTGGGTGACTTAAAAAACAACATAAAAACGCTACAGTATAGTATATAATACAAAAAAAATCATAAAAATGCCATACTATAATATGCAATAAAAGTAATTAAAAAAGTCTTAGTATAGTATGTCATAAAAAATGTCATATATGTTAATATTAAATCTGAGACTCTGGGTCACATTACATGGAAGTTAATGCAAAAACTTCATATTTATGTAAAATAAATGTATACATATGTATAATGAAAATAGGTGTGCTACATGAGACCAATTTAGTTTAATGTTTTAATCATAATTGTCATGTATATTGGAAAGTCAGCATGAAGGTATTGAAAAACTGTTGTGTTAAGAACAGTAATATATTGATGAACTCTAAATCAGCCTCCAGCAGTTAAATGCGAGGGCTTGGTATATGAAGTGCATTTACCGAGTTCCTTCAGGAGCTCAGTCTTCAGTCTTCCGGGTCGATCATGCTCCTGAATGCAAAAACCAAAGGAGGGGATGCGGTGAAACAACCTGAAGGCCTTGACCACAAACTTCTTGTCTTCAAAGAGGAGGTAACAGTCACTGGAGACATCCAGGGAGATCGTCCTGCCCGGCTGCTCCTGTGGGTGCAGAGGACCACACTCCGCTGTCATCTGAAGAGACACAACACAGAACATTAAAGATTAATGTTAAGTACACATGGATTTTGCTAAATGTCATGATTGAAAAATGATGCTACGGTACTATAGGTTGATGCCCATTACATGCTTTGGTGGTTCAGGGTGGAGTGGGGTTAAAAAAAAGCAGTTTGAGTCGGATCGGGCCTAAATATGTGGTAGACCAAAACTATAGGCCAGTAGGCAAATAAGAACAACTCTTTTCATAGGAGATCCATGAAGACTGTCCTCTTTTATATCATAGATAAAATAAATTAAATCCAGAGACCAACATTGGCACGGTACATCAACATATCGGTCCAGCCTGAGTGAAAGTTTGTTGCATAGGGTTTTGCACTATATAGAACTAAAGTGTGATTTATTACCAACATGAAAATCAGTCACTTACCTCCAGGCTGAGCTGTCCCTCTTCTGGACTCTGGTCAGTTGTGGGCTCCAGCTCATGCACTACAGCAACATACATAATGTAAATGAGAGCAGAGTACATGAGAATTAAGTACAATGAAACAATTACAGTGATCAAGAAAATGAATGAAGTAAATTAGGCTGGAGGTGGAAGATTTTACAGAAAATAAAGAGGGCTGAAAATGTGTTGTAGTTTCCATATAATAAAATGTTTTAAACATAATAACCATAGCATAGCTGTGAATTGCTACTGACTGATCTGTGTTGGTATGGGTAGAAATACATTGTGTAGCATACACACTCAACCTACAAGGTAGATTTGCTCTGCTGTAAAAACTACACCTACATTTTGCTACCGAAATCATTATTTTCAAAAGTTGTAGATATACTCATTTTGACATAAAAGGGACTAAATTGATTAACTAGTATGCAGAGATAGAAAAAAAAAATGAACTGCAATATCTCCTCCTGAAGGTTGCAGTTGAACTCACAAAGTAAGTGAAAATTCAGAACAATCAGAATGTGCAACCCATAGTTTACATTGGCTGCGGTACTAATAGAGCACCAGTGTTTTCAAAACTGCCGTAGTGCGGACACATTAGAGGTTGTACATTTTGTACATGCCTGCATAAGGGAAGAGCAGCTGTGATCCTGTGAGGCCAAGTGTCACCCTTAAAAAGTGGCGGAGGCCCCGCGGCCCGTAGATCTCCACACAATTCAGGTTCTGCTGCTCGGGGTTGGTGTTGAGGCTCACAGTGCAAAGGAGACCGGGCAGACCAAACAGGTGATCTCCATGCAAGTGCGAGATGAACACCTTGGTGATTCGACCTGGGTAGAAAACACAACATATCATTACATTCAACAGGTGGTACGATGGGAATGTGGCGAGTTGAAACGCTGCATTAAAATGCAGCAAATAAAGAAGGTTAAAATGTCTTGTAGTTATCACATCAGTCATCCATTGTAGTCCAAAATCGTCTAGGCTCTGGCAGAGAATAAGACATTTATGTTAATCAGAGGCTATGTTCGCCTGAGATTAAAAGAAAAAGTCAAGGTCTAGTCATAGCAAAAGCAATGTCGTTTAAAAGAGTCAGGAGTGAGAAGTAAGTATTTACAAGCACTTAAATGATTTGTACCCTTTTCATGTGCTTGAATATACATCATAAAATCATCCTAAATTGAATGGAATTTGGATTAACTCAAATATTGTTCTCTCACTCTCTCACACCCTCTCTCTCACACTCTCACTCACACTCTCTCTCTCACACACACACACACACACACACACACACACACACACACACACACACACACACACACACACACACACACACACACACACACACACACACACACACACACACACACACACACACACACACACACACACACACACACACACACACACACACACACACACACACACACACAGGCCAAATCCCAATGTCCCCCCTAAACCCTAAACCCTGAACCCTCAAGGACTTACTGACGTCACCTGGTAAGTGGTTGAGTGTGAGAGGCTGTGAGGGCTTGAAATGGTGTAAATAGGAAATGGGACAGCACTTTGCTGCAACATATCACGTTACCATGAAAACGACAAAAAATATGATGTATAATTGTAGGTATTTATTTTATACATTGTACTCCCTGATTTGAACGTCTTCCAGGCTCTTTCCTCACAAGATGAGGTCATTTTATATAATCTATTTACTCGTTTTTGTCAAAACAGCTTCAATGACAAAATCAAATATTTGACGAATAAATAAATAAATATCTTCTGATTTCATGTTTATTTTTTGTTCCATCTTTAACCCTTAATGTTTCTGAGTAAATTTATTATGACAGGCTGAACACACGTGAGCTGTCCTCTTTGTTTACCTTTTTTTTTTACGTCTCCGTGCGTCCACTGGTTACCCCGTGTTTAACGTCACAGTGCAATGATTTGTGGGTAATTCCCTTAGGCTAAATCAGCATACCATGCTGACTTATGGAAAGGGTTCATAAAGGGCTCAACATGTCTGCCAGAGAGCCCTCACACACTCGATGATTTGACAGTGGGACATCCCTAAACCCTCACGGACTTCGCGGGAGCGCGCCTCAAAGACCGTGAGTCCGTAAGGGGGAACATTGGGATTTGGCCACACACTCACTCACTCACCGGCTCTGAGTTGGCTCTTCATCAGTTGGGTCTGGGTTCCCTCCCCGCAGTCAAACAGCCAGCACTCCCCTTCAGTCCGCAGCACCAGAGCCGAGGCACCGCGGTGAGGAGACGGGTAGGCCGAGCCGGTCCCGAGGAAAGTCACATCCATGGTCATCCTCCCAAAGTTACAAGACGACGGGTGAAAACAGTCTACGAGTAGAACTCAGGCGGCATGTATGCAACACTCAAGCTGTGTCCCAATTCAGGGTCTGCATCCTTCGGAGGCTGCATTTGTAGACCGGTTGCGTCACAGCGCTGCGACTAGGCTGTCCCAATTCGCATGTTTGTTGAAGACTCCTTCAAATGCAGCCGACGAACGCAGCCTTCTGCACCCATTTTCGGAGGATACATCTGATGGAGACTTCGTGGCCCAGCATATCCCAAGATGCATTGCGTGCCGGTGAAGATTTTATTTGAACCAACATGGCGGCGATTGATGCGAGAGCTGGAGAAGCGGCAGGATTCACTTTTAAATGTAAGTATTGAGTTTCAACTCACTCGAATGTCACCGATACTAATGTTAAAGCAAAATAAGAGATCTTATAACATCACATGTGTGTTAAAGTGATCCGTTAAGTTACGTGACGTTCGTAGCTTACAAGCTAACTAGCGTTAGCCGCTGTGCTATTAGCTGCAGCTCAGCTGCCTGCATCCGACCGTAGTGAGACTTAAAGTAACTTTTAATAACTTCACTTTCAAACCTCAGAGGTTGAATAATATCTTACTGATGTTGTGATGGTTTTACAGATGATTTATACTTCATATCATGTACATAAACGGACCAACGTGAGCTCAGGTAGACAGGTTGTGAACCTGAAATATCACTCGGTAACGTTAAGATTAATTACACGAATACACTGAATTTGAGTATTTTGCTGATTCTGTTCTTGTTGTGTTACAGAGAGCCAGGAGCTGAGGGGAGAACGATGGACAAACATTCAGCAACCGTAGCTTTGAATTAAGACATTAGTCCATTTGTAATGTCTCCATTTCACCATCCTGTACTTGAGGTTACAGTTACATTAGCTCTCATCCTGTACAAAGCCTTCACTAATAAGACAACCAGTAGATCCTTCTGATGTGTTAATATTGCTGTCACAGAGATGAAACTGATTTAAAAAATATAAAGTATATGCACATGTTACTGCAAGTTAATAAACACGTTTGCTGACATTTGTTTTGCTGTTGTTAATATTAACTGTCTTGATTGATTTCCTCTGCCATATATATATATATATATACATGTAAATATGTATGTGTGAATGAAATAAAGTTATTGATAAATACATTGTTTTAATTGCAAGAACTATAACTGAAAATGTGTTATTTAACATAGTAACTGATTTAATTAACTGATTATTAATTTAGAAAAACAATATGAAAATAAACTATGAATGAATTTTTAAATATATGATTAAAAACACTAAACTAAAAACTTCAAAGTATATATACTGAAAATATTTTAGTTTAATGTATTTATGTGTATATATTTATAATCCTGAGCAGGGATTATATATATATACACACTATAAATATATATACATATATAATCCTGCTGAGCAGGTATTATATATATATAAATATATATATATACACACTATAAATATATATACAGGTATATACACTATAAAAAAAAAAGATATATATATATAATCCTATTGAGCAGGGCGATGGGAGCAGCAAGAGGGGGCGGGGCGAGAACAGCTGTTGACGCAAACAGGAAGTCCTCTGTAGCGTAGGCCGTCTCATTTCGGAGACCACACGGTCTAGCCTTTGCGGTTTTCAAAGGACGCGGCCCACGTAGACCGTGAAGGCTGGGTCCTCCGAAGGATGCAGACCCTGAATTGGGACACAGCTTCAGTAATGTACAGTCACACTGTGATGACGTGTATCGAGCGACGGTGCGGCGTTTAGGTAAAATCAGATTTTCGAGAAGTCGAGGGCCAAATCCCAATGTCCAGCTTTACGGACTCACGGATTTTGAGGCGCGCTCCCGCAAAGTCCGTGAGGGTTTAGTGCTGTCCCACTGTCAAATCAAAGTGTTTGAGGGCTCTCTGGCAGACATTTTGAGCCCTTTATGAACCCTTTCCGTAAGTCAGCATTGGATGCTGACTTTGCCTTATGAAATTACCCACAAATCATTGCAATGTGACGTCAAACACGGGGTAACCGTGGACACATGGAGACGTAAAAAAAAAGTAAACAAAGAGGACGGCTCACGTGGGTTCAGCCTGTCATATTCAATTTACTCAGAAACATTAAGGGTTAAAGACGGAACAAAATAAAAACATTAAATCAGAGGATATTTATTTATTTATTCATCAAATATTTGATTTTGTCATTGAAGCTGTTTTGATAAAAACGAGTAAATAGATTATATGAAGTTACCTCTCATTTTGTGAGGAAAGAGCCTGGAAGACGTTCAAATCCGGGAGTACAAAGTATGAAATAAATATTATTAATTATTATAAATTATATCTTTTGTTGTTTTTATGGTAACATCAAGTAGCTTTTCTCCAGAAGTTAAAAACTCAGAGTTGTCTCTCCACAGTATGGATGTCCAAGAGGTGTTCAGCTCAAGAGGTGGTCCGCTCGTGTTCAGGTCCAAGTGCATTTTTAGACCTGTTTCCTACTTCATTGCAGTGACATTTCTCAAAGCTTAAATTAAATTCATAGGATTTAAAGAAAATCCCACGCAAAGACTAGCACTGGGTTTTACCCAAATAAAACACAAGTGCCTAAATGTTTAACTCCAGTTCCAATTTAGAATCTGCAGCCAAAGGAGCCAGTGTAAAACACATTGGTATTCTCTCTGCATGCAAACACTAAGGCAATTATTTTACGTTCATAGTGCTGTTGAGTTGTTTCTCAGCTCTGCCTTCAGCTTGCTGTGAGGTCTACATCAAGGAACATAAAGTGATTATAAATAAACACTGAACATTGTGCAGGCGCTGCAATGCAGGTGGTTAGAATACAATATCCTGAGATTAAAAATGAGTGTGGCCTATAATAGACTAAGACTAATGCATGGTTCTGTCAATGCCCTTGACAAGCAGGTGTCTAAGGCACAGAGCAAAAATATAAAGATCTTATAACTTATAACAAGATAAGTATAGTACATTCAATTGACATTTACAGATGTGGAATATTAGGAAAATATAACTGGAAATATATCTTAGATATCTTACTTTGTAACCTTGAGGAAGTTGCCATAACTGTGACTACTGAACTGCATAGATACTCACAGGTCTAAAAGAAATGCTCGAGCAAATGTTTGTGTCAATAGAAAAATCTTTTTCTCGTGACACTTAGTAGTATAATAGTTAAAGTTGACTTGATAACATTACTTGGTTTCTTCATCAGAAACATATATTGTCAGTAACAATCTATATGATCATCTTGTAGGCACCGTTACCCTTTAGCATCAAGTACTGCACATTAAAAATGCCAGTAAGGACATGAACATGACCAGAAACTGTCATTTTCAGAATGTAGTGAACCTGCGATTTCATTCTACCTTTGTATATTGGCTTGTGTTTTTCTTAATGCATTTCTGCCTACGGTAACATTTAGAATCTCTTTCTTGTGTTAATCTGCCATAATCTGATTTAGTTAGTGTCATCCGTTATTATTAATGATCATAGACCCAAACAGTGAATAGAATCCTAGCCTGTAAACTTGTTGTTCTGTTGAATATGTTCCACAGAGTGAAACCCACACACCAAGCTGCCAAAAACAAACATGGATGTACTTAACACAACTTTATAAACACTCTTTCCATAGACAGTATCAGGTTCTACAAACGTTTATGCACAGTACACAAAATAGAATTACAATAGAACACACTTTTTATCCAATCATTTTATCCTGCACTTTGCTTTCTTAAATGTTTAGAGTATAGTTTATGTTCAATTTGTATATTGCATTTATCCAACGGGTCATTTCTAGGGATGGATTCTTTTTATCACAACTCATTATAAGAGGTGATGATGAGAGACTTTCTAATGAATATACAGCATAAGAGCAGCACAACTAGATACACTCCCATCAAATCAAATACATTTAGAGAAATAAATACAATGTGACAAAAGCATCCAAACAAAAAAAATAAATGCTGGAGTGGACGGACGTTGGTCTCTGGTGTTTTTAGATGTAATTTTCATTTAACTTTCCTTCATAAAATTATATTTTTCAGAGGTCTTTTTTTAGATCATCCCTCCATTTCTGTCCTGAGTAACAATGTTTCCTCTCTTCCTCTCCTAGTTTGCACACAAAGGCCGAGTACTTTAACCCTCTGCTTTACTAGACCTTCTCTGATAACACACGAGAGGCCCACATGATGTGACAAAAAGGCAATGTTAATGTCCGAACTGCATATTAATGCATGCATTAAGTTTGGCAATCTTTAGAGTAGTAGTAAGTGCTAACCAAAGGCTAACCTCTGACTCAGGAGTGTACACAACTCTGTTGCATCAAATTAGTTACAAATACATTCAAAATGGAGTGACTACCTTATAAAATAGGTGAAAAAGATGATAGTATTGTAAATGGCATTTTCTAACAAAAGGGTAACTTATTCCCTTTTATTATGACTATGATAACACTGAAACCAGATTCCCACACTGCCTTTTTCCACCACCAGGGGGCCCTCCAGGTGCTTTTTTTTAAATGTGATGCAGAGGCGATAAAGAACTGGGATGTGAAGTGAAAGTGTCCATTTCCATTTAAATATCCTCATTCAAATTCCACTTTCCTCCATACCCTTTCACAGTTCTAATAAGATGCAGGCACATGGCAGCAAAAAGGGGCTTGTACGGCCTCATTTTCATAAGCAGATGTTTGCACTAATGTAGTTATGATCATCTCAAGTTATCTGTGATTAAGAGGTAAGTGGAAAACAAAGAGCACAGAGAGTGGGCTGCTTCTAGTTAGTCTTGGGGGTGAAGCTGACACCTGGCCAGTCGTAGGTATCTGGCTCGAAGGAGTCGTA
Organism: Leptoclinus maculatus; assembly: GCA_032191485.1. NCBI lineage: Eukaryota > Metazoa > Chordata > Actinopteri > Perciformes > Stichaeidae > Leptoclinus > Leptoclinus maculatus. The sequence continues at coordinate 15,499,700 of JAVDOI010000005.1, forward strand.
TTGGGTGTCCCACACAGTTGCACGTACAAAGCTTTCCTTGTCCTCAGGCTCAGGGTAGCGAAACGCCATACCATTAGCATAGACAAACTTCACCACCTACAGCAAATAAAATAAGTTTAGCATTGAGAAATACTGAGAGGCAGATACAAATAGAAAACAGAGACGCAAGTACTTCACGGACAAACATCAATGGAAGATAAACTGACCAAACGTTACTGCACAACTACAGACAAATAAGACTGGGACGCAATGTTGTGTCATCAAAATGTCATCTTAAGTTGTTCAAAGCCAACTAGCATAATGTTACAGCGGACGATGATAGAAGAAGCTAAATTTAGGCGGGAACAGTTAAGGTTTGGACTAACAATAACAGGTTCATCAACAGCCGAAACATTCAGTTGAGGTCTTTAGTTTTGTCAGCAAGAGAAATGATCGTTTTCAGGAGACTTGCCTTGACAGCCATCTGGAGAGAGACCTCTCTGATGTTGGAGAGAGGAGGATAGAGTCTGCCTTCTTCCAGCTCTTTATCCGTCAGCTGCTCTGCAAGGGTCTTGAAGGAGTAACACAAATACTTTTAGAGTTAAGATGAATTTCTGGGGTCCAAAAAACAGAGACATAAAAACTACTACTATTGCCAACAGCACATTTCTCTGCTGTTTGCCATCTACGCAAGTGTGAAGTCATAAAAACAATACGTGCTTTTAAATAAGACAACATAACAAGACCAAACCACTACGACTCATATTAACAAACATGCAAGTGACAGTGTCTTCTTCATGCAAAATATTTAAATATTGAACAAAGAATGCTGGCAAGACATCATCTTGTGATTTATATCATTCATTTCATTGATCAGTGTAATCAAATCAAATACGAAAGAGGGAAGAACATAGATGGGAAAAGTGCAAAGCAGCATCAGCCTTTTTTTAAAGCACCTCATCTGTTATCTGTTAGTCTAGAGAGAGGGGACAGGAGACATCAAAGGGTTAAAGAGGGTTTCTATGACCATATACAGCGCATGTACACATGACCGAGTCAGCAAGAAAGTGCAGGACGGGGTGGGGGGGAAGGTAAAGATGACCTTCAGAAAGTTAAAAGAAGAGATAAGACAGAGAAATACTTAGTGATGACTTCATACCTTGGCAGCCTCTAAGAACACGGTGTCACTGATGTGTCTCACTCCACTCAGGATCACAGCCAAGGCCACACCTGCAAAGCACACACATCATGTGTTATAAACAGACTGCATTTGCTTTTTTGCAGAGTTTGTTTATCATCTAATTATCTTCCGCAGAATGAAAACATTGTACAAACACTAGGCGTTGGTTAAGTTGTTCACAGTTTAATGTCCAGGGAATCTGTAGATACTCTCTTGTGGTCATTAATGTAAAATGATGAATATTCATTTTTTTTTTTTTTCACCAGGGAAGATGTAAGCGTTGTTCCCTTGTCCAGGGGTGTAGACGCGGCCATCTTTCAGAGTCACTGGACCAAATGGACTGCCACTGGCAAAGAGACATCTACCCTATGGGACAAAGAAACAAAGGGTGAAAGAGTGATGATGGGAAAAACAGAAAGGACAATAACAAGAAGAGGGATTTGACAGCACAGGAACTTGTAATGCTTAATTCTGCTTTGAGTTAGTCAAAAAGAAAGAAAGGAAAAGAAAGAACTGTGTACATCAGTGAGTGTGTAGGCGTCCTCTGCTGTGCACTCTGCTTTAGTGGTTGGGTTACTCAGGGCAAAGATGATTGGTCTTTCGTTCAGGGTTCCCATGGCCTTGATGACATCATGGGTGAACAGACGTCCAGCTCCTGACACACCTGGAAGTAGGAAAGAGAAAGGTTGGTCAGACTGTGTTTGTGATCCATCAATACTGCATTAGAGGAGCCTGTAATTACAGCACACGAAGGATGATTTAATGAGCACATAAATAGCCTAAATATAAAATAAAGTTATTCAATTGACCTGATCTGGATCAAATACACAGACACAAATACAGAAAGTCAGAAGTTCCTCACCGATGATAGCTGTGGGTTTGATGGTGTTGACGGCTTCTAGGAAGCTCTGTACAGTCCCTGGACTGTCATGAAGAAATGCCTCCTGGTTAGAGTCTGTTTCCTGTGGTCTGCCCTGGAATCACAAACATCAACAGAAATATAGTAAAACCTCTGTTCATCAATAATACAGTATATCAACAGTGAGCCAGACAGGAAGCCACACAGACACATAATGTTCTGGTCACACAGACTAACCTTTACTAGTAAGCCATCTTTATCGTACAGCCAGATCTTGTCTCTGGCCTCAGCTTGGGTCAACCCTCTCTCCATCATGGCCATGACAATCAGATTGGCAATACCAAGGGCAGCCTAAAGAGGAAATATTCACTAGAAGTTACACTTAAAGTGCTAAGACAGTGTATCCTTAATACAATGTAACCCTTATTTTCTAATAAGAGAATGCCTATGCAAATCCCCAGAAAGGTTCTGCTCAATGTTCAGCATCGGTTTGGATTCTTTTAAGATCTTAAGTAATGTTGGATTCTCATTTCTTATTGGCATTACCAGCTCTGGTCAGTAGGAGGTAGTACGGCCTGTAGAATGTATTTTGATATATGGGACTTTCACATTAAAAATTGGATAGAAAGAAAGAAATAAAACAAAACCAAGAGAACTAGAGTTGGCTGATGAATTGATAAAGATGATCTTACCTCTCCAGCTCCCAGGAAAAGCACCCGATGTTCAGTGATGGGTTTGCCAAGGGCTCTCTGAGCTCCTAACAGACCAGCAAGGGCTACAGCCGCAGTGCCTGGAAACATGCAGAGGAACACCACAGTAAACAATAAAGTGTCAGAGAACAGATGAATCCCTATTTGTTTAGATTGGAGGGTTCACTTAATGAGTTAGTTATGTTGTGCTTGTTGATTTGCCTTACAGACAACATGAACGCATTGTGTTTCAGCACCCAAATCTCAGCCGTCGGTGGTTCCTCGACCTAAACACAGCTGAGTTTTCAAATAGGTTCCTGCTTCTAACTGCACTTCCTTGCAGCAGTAATGTGAATAAAAGTCACAATTTGTTCAATGAAATGGATTACTTAATTCAAGCAAGTATCAGGTTTCTGCAATTTTATTTTCATGGTGAAGTGAAAAGAAACAGCTGGAAGGTAGAAAATCAATCTAAAAACATGGTTCTTTAAAACACTTTTTTTTTTACTTAATTCATGTAAACTTTATGGCATATGCTGTGTGAAGGGTTAAATGTGAACCTTGGATATCATCGTTGAAGGTGCAGTACTTCTCCCTGTACTTCCTGAGGAAGCGGAAGGCGTTGTGGTTCCCAAAGTCTTCAAATTGGATCAGTGTGTCCTGCCCGTATTTTTCCACCACAGCCTCCATGAACTCATCAATCAGATCATCGTAAGCTTGAGAGCGATCTCGCTGCTGGTACAGGCCCATGTACAGCGGATCCTTGAGGAGAGTCTGATTGGAGGGCAAGGAGAAATGTATAAAGCATAATGCATGTGCATGCATACCGTATACAGAAAACATACACATAACCATCCTACCTCATTGTCTGTGCCCACATCTATTGCCACAGGCAGACATCTCTCAGGTCTAATGCCAGCACAGGCAGTGTACAGGCAAAGCTTTCCGACAGGGATGCCCATTCCGTATACACCCAGGTCCCCTAATCCTAAAATACGCTCTCCATCAGTTACTACTACAGCCTACAGAAGAAGGGAGATGGAAAGAAAAGTTGGCAAAATTGCAAACATTTGACAAGCGCACAATTGTGAACAACAATAAACTGGACTAGCAGGTAAATGTAGAAACTGTGAACAGTGCTGGGTTGTTACTGTGGTGAGGAGTTCAGGTACTCACTGCTACATTAGTCTCTGGCCAGTTGTCCAGGATGGAACGAATGTGTCCTTTGTCCCGAATAGAGATGAACAAGCCTCTGGTGAGAGAAACAAGACGATGGGATGAGAACTTTAACGATCAAGGAAAGATTTTATATATACACAAAAAGCTATATGAAAACTAAAATCATACTTGGTTCTATATGCACAGTTTAAGAAGATATCAGTGAAAACTATTGATTCTCTGTTATACAATTCTTCAATGCTATTTGAAGTCTTGGATTTCTAAGGGCGATAATAATGTCATCAGCTGCTGTGCGCTCCACAGACGACCACGAGGGTCTGCAGACCGGCCTTCTCCTCTGCAGTCCGGGTGCAGACAGCGCTGATAAAATATTGAGCAGAATTATATTTCAGATGGGAGTTGATTTATATCCTTTACAATTAAAAGGTGCTTTTGGAATAGTTATAGGCTCATTAGCATGGCAGCATAAATAACACTGCTGGTTTGAATGTTTGTGATAAAGCAGATCTATAAGTAACGTGTGATATAAAGAAAAGAGTGTGAGAGGCATCGTTATACGTATTAAGATTCCTCTCACATTTAATTTCTACAATCTGGCTTCAATTTAACACCTCACCTCATCTGCATCGGCAATTTCCCCAGTCTCTATAATGTGTGTAGCATTTGTCAGAGTTTCTGTACAGATTATTTTTATAGATCACAAGTTTTACGTGGGAAGTGGTATATGCCTCTTTCAGAACCGTTTTGTGCGTACGCAAGGGTTATAAATGAGACCCCAGGACTTTTATTTGTTTTCTATTTTACTTCTTGATTTAGCTTTACTGCATGCTTACTTGGGTCTTCTAAAGATATGCCCATAATGTGTGCAGGCCAGGCCTACAGTGGGAGTGTAGACGATTGGCATCAATTCTTCTATGTCTTCCATCAACACCCTGTAGAAAAGCCTCTCGTTCCTTTCCTGGATGCCCATCAAGTAGATGTACCTGGGTGAAAAAGTAGAAAAGAGAGAGAGAGGAAACGTTAGAAGGAGATATTTCAGATACACATATGATTATTAATAAATGCTAAAATGCAAAACAGAGAAACTCATACTGTGACTATACTTTCCAATGCAAAATATGTCCTTACTTCTGTAGGGGATCAGTCATCTCCTTGAGATTATTCTGGAAGCGCATTGCCTGAATGTCCTGAGTCTCCACTTTGGGAGGCAACAGACCATGTATCCCTAAAATCTGTCGCTCTGGTAGAGAGAAGGCCATGCCCTGGAGGAAAGCACAAAGGGAGAGAGAGGGGTGAGTAGGGAGACAAAGAGAGCGTAGGCATCTCTCTTGTGATACCTACTCATGATTAAGAGTTCCACACGCAGCAGGATGTTTACTTTTTACACTAAAGTTTTTGACTCTGATCTAAGACAAGTGTGCTATTTAGATTAGGGTATTACATAGCTACAGACTGTCAAGAACATTTTAAAATTGTATGATATATATACATTTTATAGACATCATTTCACATTCTTCTGGGTAATAAAGCTTTATTATCACCTCTGTGCTGCAGGGTGTTCTGCTTTTAAGTTTCATACTCAGCATTACTTAATCACCCATACTCATGATCACTCATAACAATAAAAAATAATTACTGAACCAATTTTCAGAATCCTTGCTGCAGGAAACGTTCACATGCTATGATGTCTTTTTGCCACCAGAGGGCGGATTTTATTATCTATGCGCCCTTACTCAGGGCTGACCTATTGACATTTAACAGGAGGAGGACAGCTGGGTTAAAGGTGGAGACCACATGAAAGCAATTTTACAGTTGGGGATGGACAGAAAAAGGAGGTAAGAAAGAGGAGTAGCCTCGAATAAGCCAATAAGGAGGACCCTGTGCAGAAACACCCCATGTATAGAAGAGAAGAGGGGGGTTGAGTGGTACAAAGTGCTTTTTATGATCCTGCAGTGTATGCAGGAGTGTGTGTGTGTGTGTGTGTATGTAGGTTTATGAACGCATCTCTGAAAGAAATATGGACACGACAGATGGAAAGCATTACGTCTGGGGCTCGGGAAAGGGCAGATTATTCTGTGAGAGTGATGAATCATGGGGGCTCCACTGGCAAAATGCTGAGTCATACTGATGGGGGCATTTCACTTCACTCAGCTCTAGTACTCAGTTCCTCTCAACATAATGCAACATGCTGCAAACCTCTGGAATCAAGTTTCTGTTTTTCTCATTCTACATGGAATTGAATGTTTAAATGTTTCTTGGTTTGTTCAAATTGGTATGCATTTTTTGGGCATAATCCATCAAATAAAAAATTATGAATTTCCCCAGAAAGCTGATATTTGCAGTACTATTTGCATATAAAAGTCTTAAATATATTTTTCTGTATATCCTATGATTTGTCCGTTGAAAGTAAATTCAAACACCTAATTGTTTCCAAAGAAAGAAAGCAAATAAATTGACATGATTTTCAATGCAGTTTCAAAACTGCTAAATATATACTGGACAGTTAAATCGGTTTAAGTTATCTCTTAAGATCATCATTTATAATGTGCTGATGAAATTTCCCAAAACAGATCATCCATCAGGCGTACAAATTTTACCGACAAGAATATTATTTAGTTTGCATCCACATGATGAAAATGTGTATCGTACAACTTTTAAAGAGAACATTTCGGCCGAGGAATTTGGGAACGCAGCCAGTCCGTCTTGCTGACAGTGTAATATCATTAACAATGCATTTCTGCAACACTAAACCTCAACTGTTGAGGTATGATGAGTCATGAGACTTACGACGATTCAGTCTGCTGATGCACGTCACATCCGCTCTGGCAAACACAGACCTCCTCTGAGGAACAAGCATGCTGCTCTTTTCGTTTTGCTTGATGCCGTTTTGAGTGTTTTTAAGTGCAAGACACAACGGCCACAGTGAACTTAAATGCTGGAAATTCAAAAGTTGAACTTCCATTTAAATATAAATCACAATAGTGATACTGCCTGTGGCCTTCTTCACAAAGTTTTTTTCACACTGCAAATTAATTTCTAAACTAGACCCAAATAGATAAAAGAGGAATTAGGCCGAAAGTGCAATGTGAAATGTAGTTACTGAGTGTATAGTATTTCTAGGACCATCAACCAGTTACTGAAGCCTCTGACCAGTTTACATGTTGGTTGGAATGTCTATATTTAGCACATTTGTAGTCTAGGCTAAATTAAGCCTAACCTGCAAAAAGTGAGATCCTGTCAACTCAAGCAGCTACAGCCTCATGTTTCAAATGTCATTTGTAGCTTTCAGCAGTTGTAAATAGCTGACAAAAACCCTACCAGGCAAACGATTCACAGCACAATCCAACAATGTCAAATGCAAGACATCAAACAATGTGATACATGTCAGTAGAGGCATTAAATAGATTTAAAGAGCAAGTTACACCAGCTGAAAAAGTGGCAGGTTTTTTTGTCAATAGAAGTCCCCCACCTTGCTGCAGGAATGCAGGAGTGACAGTTGTTAGGTGTGGTAACATGGGCATGGCAAAGCAAGGCATGGCAGGTTTAGCACCCTTTTCAACACAAGGTAGTTCAAAGCGCTTTACATAAAGAATCACACATAATTTAAAAGGCAGTGATAAGGAATAGAAAAAGCAGAAGAAAGAAAATATACACATGAGACAATACAGACAAAGGGGTAGAAATGAAGGCATTTGCAGCATAGAAAAAAAACAGCCCCAAACTTAATAGGAAGCCATTGTTGCACAAAGAGAGGTGGCAACAATTCAACAATGTTTGATCACACCCAACAGTGATGCCGGGTGTTGTCAGATATCCAACAGAATTCAAAAATTCAAGTTTTTCTAGTTTTCAGCAGAACCACTCCTGTGCTTACTGTAGGATCAACTGTTGCAGCTCTTGACAGTACTTTATAATGCCATGTTGTCCTGAGTAACTGCATGTGCTTGCATGATAGGCAATTGTGTATTTGGTGATCATTACATGCAAATGATGACATATTCAATTTCTTATAGAAATGTTATACTTTGAGGATCAATTAAAGTGTCTTCCACCCCTGCTGACACACACACACACACACACACACACACAATGTCAGTAATCCACTCACTTTGTTGGTGCGAGGGTTGAGCATGAGGGGCTTGCCCTTCTCTTTGGTGTGTGCCCATCTGCACACAGAGACACAGGGCCTCAGGGACCAGGTAGACTTCAACCTGGACAACATGGTGGTCAGTCACTGGTCTAGGAGGTACACTGGTGGAAAGCTGCTGAGGAAGGAAAGAGAAACAAAGTTGACAAAATAACCTATTGTTTTGTGGAGACATGGCTTATCCATTTCCATCTTCTTCTTCCTGCTTGGGAGAATTACAATTGATAATTAAAAGTTGTCCGTAGTAAGTAGCTGTTCTGGGATGCTGAATATCTATGTACGGTAGTTTGTATTACCATGGGCCATTACAGTTCGCTTCTCACACATTTTTTATATTTATGGTGCGAATGCATGTGAAACAATTCGTTAGTGTCAACGGGTTGTTAAGAGTTATTGCTTTAAGGTTTAGCTATTCTTGTTCCCAACAGTCAAAACCTGAAGTGCACCGCTGCCACAACCTTTGATCATACGACATCAGCATACCCTTATCGCACCCTGGTATGACATTAGGCTCTCTGCAATGAAGACTGTCAGCCTACTGACACACACTTAATCATGGAAGCCTACGAATGCACTTGTGCCTGGACAGACCCACACTCGGACTTACAAATGCTGACAGCAGCGGCTCCTCATTAATCTGGATGTGGACAGAAGTGATTTAACGTGACCTGAGAAAGCTTTGAAAGATTGTCATAATCCCCTTTTTCCCCGAAGAGCTCCACATGAAGGCAGGGAAGAAGCGAAATCAGTCGACAGATAGAAAAGATCAAAAGACAGATAACATGTAGCCCATCACATGCTATAGTTGCAGCTGTTGTTGTTGGTGGCCTGGAATAGACTCATCATTGTAAGAGCTATGTCATGCATGTGACCTGTGATTTGAAGCTATCTTGTGCTGTGCTGGGTTATGGTGGGTGCAGGAAGAGGCGTAGTGTAAATGCTGCTTTCCCACCAAACTGGATTGAGATAACAACCTAAATTGCCACATATGATTTAGATACAATGCAATATTGTGCTTTAGGCGAGTGTCATTAAACTAAGGGAAGATTGCTCAAGAATCCGTATATTACAAAGTAGACCACGAGGGGAATGGAGCCAGAATAATTTCTCAATCCAACTATTACACACGCTAATTTCTGCACTGGCTCTGGTTTTAATTCATTTTATTATCCAGCGCAAACGTCTTTTGGCCTTCCTTAATGTCAAGACCTGACCCTGAGGAAATGCAACTGGACCTGTAAGCAAGTTATGTGAGGAACAGCAGCGTGACGTTTATCACATGCAGTTTCTAATTTAGTTCCCTTTAGTTTAGTGACCGAGACCAGCAGTATGGTCAAATAAATATTACTTTGAAATACATGATGTCAACTGTTACCAAAAACAGAATACTTTATTATGATTTAAACCTATAGAACGGTTATATTGGGGGATCTTACTCCTTTTAATGATGGTGGCCTGGAACCACATGCAGCTGAGCTTAGGTGGCAAAAGAACAAACCTAGAGCCAGTTTATGTAACCAACAGCATTCAGTCATCTGTGTTGTTAAAATGTTCCTGTCCTCCTCCATTCTTCACTATACTAACACTATTCTTGCTTGTCTATCCATGTTATCATAGTAATAATCACCCACACAAAACAAAAACTTACATGAAAAAACATGATGCTAATCATGCTACATCCAATGGTGCTTGTTGCAACAGTTATTTATTTTATGTCAATCCCTGTGTTGAATCACTAAACTGATTTACTTTGATGAGCAACTAAAATAGTTTATAAATTACCACTGACCTTAAATAGTTCTTAGCAAACCATGAATGTGATTTTCTATTAGCCTGCACGTTTGAAAGAGCAGTTTGAGAGGCCGCATGGTGTGATCATGTGCTGACTATCTTTGACCAGAAAATCTGATGAAAGAAATTACAAGCACAGCCGGCTGGCAGAGTCCTGGCAGGAAACACTGCCTAGAAAGCAGCATCAAAGCTGTGCCAAAGTGTATGATTTAATATTCAGGAGGGGGAGGGGGGAGACAGCCTTAATGCAACCTCTATGAATGTTATGCACTGAAAAGAATATTTCATATCAACGTCTTATTAGCTTATTCGATGTGCTTGCCAAGTAGCAAAATAATTCTGGCACAGAAACCGTAATAAACCAGTTTTGTCTCATTGTTGGAACAACAAGTCTGAATTAACTACTTAGACACCTGACTGGATATACTTCAGGAAGGAAATAGAAATACAAACACACGGCAGAGGCCTATGTGTTACTAGTAAATGTTCTTTATTATTATTCGAATCATATGAGGAAAACAGGATACGATCTAGCCAGACAGTTAGGTATTGCATTACTGTTTCTGGAAGTACTCTTAATACAGAAATAATTTGTGCAAACAATGTCTGTATTAACTGCAGTAGGCATAATGTAATAAAAGAGGTTTAATTCAGGATATTACTCACCAACCGACAGCCAGTGCTCTCGTGTGTAAACTATGCATCTTTTCAAAGTTGCACAAGCAATCAATCACACCAACACACAGGATATCATGTGCAAGCTCTCTGTAGTCTATGAGGTGCATTTCACAGAGTACACTGGTATAAAGCTAAAGTAATACTGGAGTATATGTCGAATTATGTTACCTCAAGTTGACAAACATTCATCTATTATAGTACAGGGAGTAGCTTTGGTGCAGGTGTTTTATTCTCCCTTTCTCTGACACAAAGACTTGTCCATCTATTGTTTTCATTATTAACAGTGTTGAGAATCAAAGCCAATTTGTAGCAGTTAGATTTAGGCAAAAGCTGACATTGAGTGGCTGCCGTGCTGTATACTAGCATCCGGTGTGCTGTAAATGTGGTGATAACCACAGTAAGTATAGTAAAACCGTTGGTCTTATCAGTTATGTCTTCATGTTCTCATTAATGCATAACTCACAGGAATGAAAGAGATATTTCCCCTTCAGTTTCTACTTTCATCTTCCGTTAGGAGATGTTACTGGAGAGGGAATATAACTGTGAGCATAACAACTAGCGTTACGTATACACAAAAACAAAACTGTAAGCTAGCCTCATTAGTTAGCCTCGCAATCTCAGCCACAGACAAACATGCAGCTAACAACTGCAACCTGCTAAAACGCTAACTAGCTTAGAGTAAAACGGACCAAGCTGTGAGGTTATTTGAGCACCACAGAACCAACGTTTGTTAAACTGAGACTGTAACGTTACTCCAACACCGGATGATGATGCTAGCCTGATGAGTTACATGCTGTCATTCATTCAGACCCCTCTACGCACTAACGTTCATTCTTGGTACAGAAACGGAAAGTTGTTAGATGATACACAAACTTGGAATTTATAAGAGAACAGCGACTCGGCTTACCTGCTCTTAAGTAGTATAATACTGCAGTTACTCCCGTCGCATATGTTACTGTTTATAAAGCATATTTCTCCAGTGGTTTGCTGCGTAAATGCTGTTGTCTGACCGCTTGGTTTGTCCTTACACGGCAGCCACAGTCGCAGCAGGTTGGTGGTGAGGAGACTCACGCAGTGTCGAGGAATTTACCCGCTCATCCAATCATATGTTGGGATTTCTTTCCTGGTTACCGTAAAGACGGCAACAAACGCAAGTTTTTTGGAGAGGCACTGTCGTAAGTACTGTAATAGACAGTCATCTCATTTTGAGGAAAAGTCTGTTTTTTAGGATTTTCTTTTGTTAAATAAGAAAAAAATTGTTCATGCTTTATTATTTAATTGTTATTATCTTTACCTGTCCATCTGAAGTTTTTTTTTTTTTTATTATTGTCCTGAGAGAAAAAAACAATTGAATCAGCAGTATTTTTTATATGGTTGAGATAGAATATGGGTTGAAATGACAAATAACTTTCATTAGCATCCCATCTGTAAACCATTTTTACTTTTTTTCCTCACAATCTATATTAAGATGTGCCTTTTTGTTGTTTTTGTGGTAATTTGGTTTATTACTGTTGTTTGGGAATATGCACCACTAAAGTCCAATATCATGTATGATAAGGGCCTTAAGGCAAATGGATATTGCGTTATGGATAATTTCAAACTCAAGCTTATTAAAGAGGGATCAATCATGTTGTCATGGATGACAGAGTAGTTTTCATTGGTTATTTCATTTTTTGTATTTCTCTTTGTGCTCTGTGCTGTTTTGTATGTGTTTATGTTTTTCTGTTGAGTTGTGTGTAGGCCATTGTATAAGGACATTGCACTTTGGCTTTAAACACTGTGGTGTCGCAGTGTCTAAAGCAAAAATCAATATTTATATTAATCAAATACAAAATATCCTTGAATAAATAATTACAGCAATATTTGTTATCTAAACACCACAGCAATAGAAAACATTAGGTCAAACAATAGTTTAAGTAATGTTTTATTAATTCTTCAGCAGAAACTGCAAAAAGAGATATTATCAATCAATATTGAGCATCTAGTAAAAAGCCAAGGGGCTTCGCGGGTACAAAATAGATAAGAGCCCACAGAAATATGAATCCAAAAAAGTGACACATATTAAAAACAACAAAGTTTAAGCTATTTGAATAGTTTTGAAAGCCATGCAGAGGGGAGAAGATATGTTACATTCAGCAAGCTGGAAGCATTGAGGTGAACTGAGGCACATTTTCTAGATTTCTTCAAAAAATAAACTAATTAACTTAAGCTCAGTAACCACATGTGTTACAGTATGCTTCTGTTGTTTGTCAATGATGTTATTGCTGGCTTAGGTTACCTGCAGAGGAAACTGTATAATGCTAAATGTGATCATTAGGCTTGTACAGGTAAAACTCCTTTTCATTAGTTTGACTGCAGCACAGCTTCTATCCATTTCTATAAATAGATAAATGGCTCTGGATCAGAAAATGGACGGTTTTGCACTTCACTTGAACACTTTTATCAGTTAGTCCAGCAGTCCAGCTTATGTATAGTTCCTTATTATTAAAAATCAGCATTGACAATAGTGGAGTATCAGCTGTCACTGAGGAAAAACGGTATTTCTGAATGTAGTAACTTGAATGTGCTTATGTCTATTGAGAATATAAAAGAATATACCTGGCTTTGCTATATTGTACTGTTATCAATATGGCTCATCCTATGTGATGATCTAAGTGATGATCTGCTCACAACCGGTGAATGTTGCCTACAGTGAAGGTGCAAATATTATCAACCGTTTTAGGTCAACTTCACATGAGCATTAATAGTTAACAGCTTGTAATGACAGAGAAAGATATACATGTACTGCTGCATTGTGGGAAAGTGAATATCTTCTTAACTTAGGCTCTCAGCTCTTGCGACAGACTCGCTGTCCTAGTGTTCTGTGTGTAGACTGAATGATAGAGGATAACATTAATAGAGGGTAAGAGGGTATGAAAGACTTGTTGCTAAATGACTGTGAGTTAGTCAGAATGGGTATCAGATGCTGGACTGAAAGATCACTAAACAGATAAAACATGTCTTATTCTGAGGTGTTGTAGCTGTGCTGGAAGTGTGTTATATGCATCTCAGTATTGTGCCTCTGGCATTCACAACAGCTGGACCCTTGTATGCACACCTGCATGTCAAACAGTGAAACCAGGTATGGTGCAAGCCTATTTCTTCTAGATTACAGAATATGGGACACATGATTATAACTGTATTTCTTTTTGGCACTAGAGCAGAAATTAATCAATCTTAATAATGTTAATACCGTTCCCATATCCTCACTATCAGCTTTTTAGTTTGAGGAGTGAAGTGAAAGTCAGATGCACTTGACTGAGAAAGTACGAGGCACAAGCCTACAGCCGACATCTGTTCAATCACTCTGACTGTATCTTTTACCTGATTCTGTTACCTTGAAGGGAAGACATCACATGTCAGAATAAATGCAATTCTGAGGGACTACTGTCTTCCACGCTGGATAGAAAAGTATTTCAAAATACATGTTTTGGTTATTTCCTTTACCATAGAAAATGAATATGGTAACCAGGCAGCATTGAGGAGTTTTGAGTACAAATACTTTCCTATAAAGGTTGTGAAGCATCTACTTTGTCCAAAATATAGGCTACTGTTGTTAGCATTATAGCTTTCGGTGGCTAACAATTAAGTGAGCAAAATAGCGACAGATATCTGACTGTCTACTACAGAGGATATATCTTTTCACTAAGTGTAAAGCAGATGATGGCCTTGAATGGTGCATCAGGCCGACAGGATATGAAACTATTTACAATTTAACTAGATCATAAATTATTACGATAGAGCATTTCACATTTAAACAAAATACAACTCACTCCAAATAAACAGAAATTGTATCCTAACATTTAGCAAAGAATACTTAAACACAATAACATTATTCATTTAGGAATTATACTATAGAATTAAATGTGACAACAGTTTTATACAAGTTTACAAGGCATGTAGCAGTGATGGAGCTCATTAAGTCACTGTGGGACTGGTAAAATAGCAACAGATAAAATCCTTATGGTTCACCAGGTAGCATCATTTTACTGATTGTTTTCGGTTTATACATTCAGAGAAATTTGGAAAAAGCATTTTCCGTGTCATTATCATTATTCGGTGAACATCACCATTGGAAGACTGTCTGACATTTTGAAACAAATTACTGACCGACTGACACACAGCAAGGGATCCTTAGAAACACAAATCTAACGCAAACTTAAAACAGATTAAGTGATCTCTCACCATGTGTTACTGTTACTGTAGCTATCGAGTCAAGGTCTGACCCATCTTTAACTTGCCAAATGACCGCAAACCACTAATACCACAATCATTAATTAGAAAAAGTATTTCTAAATATTCTCATGTAGAACAAATCTTAGATATTTGCAATGCTAAGCATGGTTAATTGAGTTGAATCCAAATGCTTTCTGACCTCGTATTGCTTGAGAGCTCCTCTTGACAAAGCTACAGGATTGTTGCTTTAGGAGCAATTTTAGTCACAGCGTGTCATTGCAATAGTGACAACAAGACTGCTAACACTAAAGTCTAATGTTCAAGCGGCATATTCAACCACGAGAACCCCTAAAGCACTATGAGCATTTGGAAGTGCTACCCATTATGAAGCTATACTGTGGTGGACCTGAAGTTTAAATTCAATATCAAGAGTTGGGAGTCTGTGGTGGTGGAGTCCTGTGCTCTGGAAACCTGGGCACCTTTCGATTAATATTCGTTTGTTTGCTTTCTTCCCTCCATCCTCCCTCCTTTCCTCTCTTCCCTTCTGCTTTCTCCTTATTCTGCCTGCACAGTTTCAGTGCTCGGGATATGAACACGTCCAGGTCGAACAGCCGCTCTTTTTGCTTGACAGGAAGTGACTCCAAGGAATCATCATTTACTGGCTGAGAAGTGGATGAAGAGGAAAGGGGTTTAGATTCTGGGGAAGGAAAAAGTGGCGAGGTCGGGGGAGACACTGTTTGAGGTGACCGAGGAGGAAGCGGAGAGGTGGGAGATGAGGGGAGAAGTGAGGGAAGGGAATTACAGGAAGACATGACTGGCTGAAGTGGGCTCAGTCTGTCTTCATCATATTCATCTGATGGTTGCCGGACAACTTCCGTGTAGTGGAAGACTGGAGTTGGGAGGTCAGTTGGGGAGAGAGGGAGAGGGGGAGAGGAGTTGAAGCAGGAGGGTGAACGCGGCTCCAAAGAAGGACTGGGACTGGGTGAGTGCAGGCGAGACTGGGTGCTCTCAACCCAGCGAGAGATCTCCTGGAATAAATCCCCTGTCTCCTCCTCTTCCTTCTCTTCTATTTCCTCCTCCATCTCTCCCAGGTCTTCCACGCTGCTACCAATAGGCTCAGCAGGCACAGGGAGGCTGCTAGTGTTACGCTTCCAATGAGACAGATCCAGGATCAGCTTAGGCTCTGAGTAGTGTTGAGGCTTGCCCTCCCTCCAGGCAATTTTATCCAGATACGAAGGAGAGCCCACTTTGTAGTCACAGGAGCGGCCACAGTCCAGTTCCCCGTACGCCAAACCACAGGCCCGTTCCAGAGAGGAGTGAGAGTTTTCCAGGAAGCGTTCAGCTGAGCTGCTGTGGGAATACTTACGTGGGTCCACCTATACAAGAGAGACGGGGAGAAGCAAGTGGGGATGGAGAAGGTAAAAAAAAGGGAAGGAGGACATATTCATGTTGTGTGTTTCAGTGCTTTGACTCGTTCTAATTTGTTACTAGTATAGAATGGGGGGAAATGACAAAGCGTATCCAACCTGCGCCTCCTCTAACAGTGAGGTGGTACTGGCCCGAGGGTCTCTCTGCACCTCCTCATCCTCTGTGGTGTCTCCCAGGTCAGAAGTCGTGTGGCCTGGGGGCATGCAGCGACACCTCCCGCCTGACTGCTGCCAGGATATATCTGTTGATAAGCTGTTCTCGTACCTGCAGATGGGCAGAAATGAAGTATTAATATTAGTCTTATAATAACTTTGCTGTGCAGTTTATTCAGTCTGATATATACGTATTTACGGCAGAAATAGTTTATTGTGTCTCATTATGCTTTGCGAGACTTTTCTGTTCCAGCAAATAACAAAAATCTACGCACCTCTCCCAATGGATGCTGGAGGCCTGACTGTTGCTGTTGCTGAGGCTCTGCTCGGTGACGAGGCTGTCCTCCAGCTCGTCCTCGATACGGAAGGGATGCGATGAGGTGGGTTCGTCCTCTGGACAGGAGTACTGCTGGAGGAACGGGTGGGATAGCGCCGCTTCAGCTGTCAGACGATCCATGGGGTTAAAGGTCAAGATACGCTCAAGGAAGTCCACAGCTGAGAGGAGAAGGACAAGGGATCAGTGAAGGAGAAAGAGTGCATTTCTTTAAAAAAATCTTCTCATGCACCATCTTCTCTCAGGGCTAAATTATCTGTGTTAGACCTCTAAATCTCTCCAGCCTACCCAATCATCTCTTCATCCTTCACAGCTCAGAGAAGCTGCTGTCTTCTGTATATTTTTCACTCTTAATGGTCCCTGTTCTATTTCATACTGCTTGAAATTCCTCTTCTTACCACTACTCAATTCCCTCTGCTCCACTTCAGGAAGCACTTCAGAAAAGGGTTTCTTGACTTTCCATCCATGACTGACATATGAAGGCATCACCTAGGGAAAAGGATGACAGTGAGGTTGAAATATGTGCATAATTCTGCTGTGGTTATTTCTTTTTGTACATTTCAAGACACTCCACTATGTTAACTTGAATATGCTTACTATAAAGCGTATTCTAGTAGAAAGCAAAACACAGCCAGGGCCCATGATGGAAAAAACGGAGTGCACATTTAACCTTGTCTGTAGACTGAATCTCTTTTAGACTGACGCTGCAAACATTACATGACAATGACACCCTGTTCCATATTTAAACGATCAGATTGCAGACATAGGACAAGCAGCAGCCACTGAGGCGTCACCTGTAGCAGGTCCTGCCTGTCCTCTTCTCTCAACACCGGCACTGTGTCAAGAATCAGCTGCATCTGCTCCAGCTCGTGAGCTCCTGGGAGAGGGAACCGGCCAATCAGAGGCGAGTAGAGAGAAGACAAAGGATCAGTTACATAAGCCAAAAAAAAAACAATTAGAGGAATAACTGGTGTGAGCTTTCGAGAGAAATTAATGGTTTAGGTATAAGGTTCAATAAAAATATGCAGATAGGATGGAACACTCTGCAGTCAACTATTTAAATGGTTTTCAATTTAAACTGTGTCTAGACCACTCTAAGACCCTTTATGACAGCTATTTACATTTTAATTACAGTAATTGAAATCACATAAAATGTCACCTCTTGCATCTTAATGTTTTTCTCCTCCCTTTGATAAATGATCTGTTGAAGAGGTCACACCCTAACTATGAGGCCACAAATAGCATTTTGCCCACCAGGGAAGTTTTGTTTCTGCAATACTTGCAACTTGTTTACCAGCACTTACTTGCAGGTCGTATAAAAATCCTATTAACATTGGCATACATTTACACCCAACCATGGCCCAATCCTAATGTTAAACCTATATAAACTAAAACATCTAACCGAGTTTGTTGGGGGTCGGACTTGGACTAATCAGATGCTGTAAAGCTCAACACTCAATTTTACTTTTGACAAGTGATGGCTGGAGAAAAAACATTTTGAAGTCACTGACTCGCTCAACCCTTTCAGCTCAGAGCAGAGCAGTGCAGCCTCTTACACCCATTGGATAGAGTGCCCTTTAAATGTTTCCATCAAGCCAGTGGTAACCAGAAGGTGGTGCTATATCAACACATTCACCACTGAGCATCAAGCAAACCGTGGTAGTGTATTTTGATGAAAGTGCATTGCTTCTCCTATGGTAAACAAAAATAGTTGTGACATGTAATCTCTGGTGCTCACATGTCACAATGTAAGGCAAACATCTCTAACAATCCATGTGTGAAATTCTAGCAGAGAGGAACACCAGGGAACAGATGACGCCATCGAGTTTATGGCACCATCTCTCCTGTGGTGTAGGGGGCTGGTGGAGGTCAAAAAAGCCTGTAAGGAAGAACTACATCTGCTTCAGACAGCGAGAATTTCTCTATCATCATTGTTATTCTGGTCAGGCAAAGAAGTAGCCTGAAGAAAGAGAATAAAGCATCTTTGGTGGAGGACACTCTGGACAGAAAAACTGTCCTTATAGCTCTCACTTGATGCCACCTTATCCATAAGCACTGTTTTTTGCAAGCAAGAACTTTACATAAGTTAACAAGAGACTCACAGGATGTGTTTGAATACCACTGATTTACCTGATTGTACTACTGTATTCACTCAAAGAAGCCTGATTTAAATGCTCTATCTTATTTAGGTCAGTGTTTATTGTTGCTAAGATGGTAGAAAAAGACAATGCGGGACTTTTGTTAATAAGATGTTTCTCCTGAATACTAATGATGTAATCATTTTTGAATATGCCATCAAATAAATGATGAGCCAACTCATGACGTTACTGCAGGACATCAAGGTCATGGGTGTTTTTGTGGACACCGTGTGACAAGCAGTGGAGGTACCTGCAAACAGCATGCGTCCAGTGAGCATCTCAGCCAGTATGCAGCCAGCGGCCCACATGTCAATGGCCTTGGTATAGTTGTTGGGGGACAGGAGCAGACGGGGGGAACAATACCACTTAGTTACCAGACCCTCGGACAGATAGCCCTGGAGAGGGAGGCGAGGGTGTGAGTGAGAGAAAAATAGGTGAAAGGGGGAAGTTAAAAGACAGAATGATATAGTACCTTAGTGATGAGCATGCAGCAGATTGGCTTGTTAGCAGTTCTTACCATTAGCAGTGTACTTGTAAGCCTGCATGCACTTGACTGACAGTTTGTTTGGTAGTCATTTTGTAGAGGTAGTGCAAGAATAAGAATCAGAATCGTATTTATGGCCACGTATGTGTAACCGTAGCAAGAAATTTGACTACATTCTTTTGCATTGCTCTCAAAAAGACATAACAGCTAGGGACAGAGACAACAAAGCTGGACAAATAAAGTCTGTCACTGTCACAAGTATGTGAAAGAAATAGGTGTACATACAAATATTATATAAATATGTTTAAAAAGACATCATCATTTTACATCAGCTACACAAGGATGGAAACTAAAACCATTCCCATGAATCTCTACCTGCGGTTCCTGAGTTCCACCGAGCCTTTGATGCTCTGCTGTTTAACAACACACGTCCTCTCATTAGGGCTGCTCCGACAAGAGTCCCTTCTGCCTTTTACTTTTGTAAATGTTCACCGTCACCTTTTATTTGACAGCTGAAAAGCTAGTTCCCTCTTCATATTTTAGGAAGGTAAAAATCATTTTTGTGAGTTTTGTCTCGACCAGCAGGTTCAGGACATGACTCAGAGCCTTCACTCATTGTGGGCCACCCACGCCGATGTTCCCTCTTATACATCACTTCCAGCAACGTGCCCCGACATAAAATTCAGCCTGGCCGAAGAATTTGTGTCAAAACGGCTCTTTGAGTTTTTCCG